>SNQJ01S0120685.1:35965-51653 GCA_010110895.2 Picea sitchensis
CTTCTTTTTAGTATAAATAGGAGTCGAGGGTATGAGAACCCTAGCTTGGATATTATTGTAATAGAGCTTTGCTCAACTGGAGGTTTCCCCCTCAAAGAGGCCCATGAACATTGCTTTCAGATTCAAAGTGTTATTTCTGTTGTTATTATTATATCATTTCAGTGTTATTCTGTCATTACTAGCATTTTATTTTAGTTCTGCATACATTTTATATCTAGTATATTAGAGGGACATGCATTAAGAACGACAAGGAGCAGATCGCTCTGATACCGTTGATCTAGATTTTATGAGTAGAACGAAATGAATACAAATTATTATCAAAATATGCTTAACATAGAATAACAAATATATAGTAAAATTGGTTTCTATTCAATAAGGAAATAAGGCGAAACTGTACAATGTAGTGGAAAACAAGCTTGCTAGAATGGTGGCGGCTTATCTTTGAGAAGAGATGTGACGACTGCGCTCATTCACCAGAAGATGATTACAATGAGGCTCTCCAGGACTTTTTACAATAAACAGGAATGTCAAAAACCCTAGACATCCAAAAACCTAACCCTAGGATATGAAGCGCCAAAAGTCATGTGGGCCATGTTTGGGTAAGTTAGTACTTCAACTTCTCGGGGTCGTAACTTTTGCATACGATCTCCGTTTTAGGCACACGATAGCCCGTTGGAAAGGTCTATACGAGGAATACACATGTTTCATGTGGAAATATTTACACGTGTTGATTGTGGAGAGCCCTAAAAACGATGTTTAGGGCCTCAAAACAACCTCAGAAGTCAGGGACCAAAAAGCTAGGAAAAAACCGTCGAACTGGAAAACTGCCAAAATGAGCTAATTGGAATAAGTGGGAGGTCACCGAAATCCATCTGGATCAATAATTTCCTTTATGATAAAAATAAATGGAAATAAACTTGCCAAAAAGTTTGGGAAGACAAGAAGAAAAGCAAGATGGAACAGAGGAAGAAGGGAACTAAGCCACCATTCTTCAGAAATAACTCTCAGGGACAACCAACCTCTAAACAATCCAAAATGACAGAGACATTGGGACAAAGACCATGGAAACCACATATTCAATGTTGGGGTTGTAAGGGAGATCAAATGTACACATATTTCCCTCACATAACTGAAAAGGTGAGGATTGTTTACAATTTACAGCAAGCTGAAACAATGGAGGACATGGGAAGAAATGTACCTAGTATTTATGCAGCTCTGGACAAAAAGCAAGATGAGTTTCAATCACATATGATTGAAGTAGAAGGTAAGATCAATAAACAAACCATTTCTATTTTAATTGATTCGGGAGATAGTCATAGTTATTTAGATCCTAAGTTGGTGGAGAGGTTTCAATTTCCAAGAAACAATCTTGGAAAAAATTGGATGGTACAACTAGCTACAAGAGCTAAAAGAAAAATTAATGAGATGGTTAAGGCATGTCCAATGAACATAAATGGACTAAACACCAAGGAATATTTGGTTAATGGACCAACATCATGTTTTCCTAGATTGTTATAATAAGACATTTACTTGCTTGGATGAGGAAGGTAACTTAAGGATAGTACAAGGAATTCCCAGAGCGATAATTGTCAAAGAAGTTTCAGCCTTGCAGCTGAAGAAAATTTATAGGAAAGGGTGTCAATTGTTTGTAGCACGTATGGAAGAGACACCTAAATATAAGGTTCCAAATATTAAAGATTATGCATTCCTAAAAGAGTTTGAAGATGTATTTAAAGAAATACTAAGTTTGCCACCTAAAAGAGATATTGATTTCTCCATCAATCTAATTCCTGGAGAAGCTCCAGTATCTAAGACCCCTTACATGATGAGTACACCTGAACTAAAGGAATTAAAAATGCAACTTCAAGAGCTTCTGAAGAAGGGGTATATATGCCCAAGTGTGTTAGCTTGGGGTGCCCAATATTATTTGTGAGACTTTGCATAGAATTTAGGCAGTTGAACAAGGTAATTGTGAAGAACAAGTATCCTTTACCAAGGATTGATGACCTCTTTGATCAACTGAAAGATGCAAAAATATTCTCGAAGATTTATCTCAGGTCAAGATATCATCAGGTAAGAATTAAAGAAGAAGACATTGACAAGACTTCTCTCAAAACGAGGTATGGCCATTATGAGTTCACAATGGTGCCATTTGGGCTAACGAATGCACCAATTGTCTTCACATGTCTCATGAATGGTATATTCATGAATTACTTGGATAAATTTGTCATTGTCTTCTTGGATGATATTTTGATATATTTTAAGTTTGAAGAAGAGCATTAACAACACTTGAGAATGGTGTTACAGGTATTGAGGGAGCATCACTTGTATTCCAAATTGAGCAAGTGCTCATTTTATCAGAAGCAAATTCATTATTTGGGCCATATCATTTCATAGGAATGAATAACAATAGATCCATAAAAAATAAGTCCATTGAAAGATTCCCAACACCAAGGAATGCCTCAGAGGTGAGATCATTCATGGGCCTTGCATGTTACTACAACATATTTATTGGGGGATTCTCAAAGATTGCACACCCAATTACTTATTTACATAAGAAAGGTGTGAAGTTTGAGTGGACATTGGATTGTGAAAGGAGTTTCCAACACTTGAAGCAATTTTTAACAAGTTCTCCAATACCAAGGATTGCTGATCCAAATGAAAATTTCATTGTATGCACGAATGCATGTAAAGAAGGACTAGGTGGAGTCCTTAGTCAGAATGGGTATGTGGTGTGCTATGAATCGAGAAAATTAAAGGAGCATGAAAGGCACTATGCAACTCATGATTTGGAGTTGGCATCCATAGTGCATCCCTTGAAGAGGTGGAGGCACTACCTCATGGGAAAAATATTTGAGTTGAGGACATACCATAGTGGCCTGAAATACTTGTTTGGAAAACCAAATCTAAATTCAAGGCAAAACCGGTGGTTAAATTTCCTCAGTGAATATGACTTTGATATGAAACATATCAACGGTAAAGAGAACAAGGTGGTTGATGCACTCAACAGGAGGGCACATGAGATACATGTTACAACCATTAGCATGTATCATCATATTTGAAAGACAAAATTCTAGAGGTTGCAAAATCAGATCAGAAATACATGGAGTTAATGGAAAAACTTCAGCAAGGTAATTTACAGCAGAAAGTTGAAGACTATAAACTAGAAAATGATGAAATCCTCATGTACATGGGCATAATTTATGTGCCAAATTATTGGTAATTGAATAGTCTGATATTGGAAGAAATGCATAATGTTCCTTATTGATCCGAAAAGATCTTTTACACGACTATGGTTGAGTTATTAAGCATGAGTTGATTAACCAATTAAGGAAGCTTAATGAAAGAGGAAGAAGATATGAGAATATATATTAGCCATATAAACATGTACATAATTGAAATGAAGAAATAAATAGCATCAAACCATAACACCAATGTGATAACGAAGTTCGACAATCTCACCTACGTCTCTGGGCCTTTGTCTCAGTGGGTGAGGCTTCTTTATTTATGTTCAAATATCAATAAGTACATAACAACAGTGCCAAAAGGCTACAAAACTGATCTGGTATTGTTCTCCCGGATCTCTAGAACCCAAAAAAATAAACGACACTCAAATCAGATGACTGGAGCTCCCATAAATGGTCCGCAAAGGTGCACTCCTCAACAACTTTCTGCATAAAAATGGCTTTGGCTTGGATTTACTTCAACATAACTCTGCTTTGAATCCCCTCCATGGCCTCAAGAAGGCCTGGTTTATATATATGTGAAGTTGGTTATCATCCCCCAACTTCCTCCCAAGATCTGGCCTCAAAAAGGGCCCAATATCCCCCCAAAATGGGCCAAATCCTCCAACAACAGTCATAAAATGAATTAAAAATCCATATAATATGGTCAAAGCCCACTTTATGCAACCAAATTCAAAAATATCCCCTAGGTTTGGGCGCACGCTCCAAATTGGGGTCACATGTAACTTAGGTGGCAAAGCGCCAGCCCAAAGGGCTATGCGTTGGCCCCTTTTCTGAAATCCTTGGTCATGTGTGTTATGGTGATAGGACCATGCCCTTGGGGTGCGCTTATCCCTTTGGTTCCAACCCTGATACATATGGTGAACGGTGCTACAAATGCATGCTTGAGTGGTTAAGGGAAAGGTGCACACGCCCGATGCTTTGTGGTCACAAGGTTTAATCAAACCGTGGGCTGGGGCTTAGCCCCAACCCCCTTCTGCCCCATACATTAATACATTGCCATTAAATATAATGAAATGGGTTTTAAACCCCAAACACATAGTTGGCGCGTTGGCCATTGGATCTCTCCCCGAGTTTAGCTCGAGTAATGGGTCATGGGTTCGAATCCCATGAGCCCTAACAAACTTTTAAACTGCCATCCAGTGATAGGGTGCCACGTGGCACCTCTTCATTTGCCTGCATAGTGCCACATGTCAACTTCTGGGTGGATCTTCCCCGTGCCCAGTCAAACTTTTGTTGCTCTTCCACATATCTCAATGCTACGTCAGCATGATGATGTCATGCTGACATCATCATTGACTTTTTTTTGCCTGTTGACTTTTTTTACCCGTCTGAAAAAATGGTCAAAGTGCGTTAAATATCGCATACATCGTCTGTTTGAGAAAGTAAATATATGGCCAGAATCAACACGACGAGATGGTCACAATGGAATTGGTTTCATTCAATTCCAAGAACTTTCATTTTTTAGCCTTTTCTGGACCTGGGAAGCCTCCTGGATCCAATTCTGGATCACACCTCCCCACTAAAGGATCTTTTGTTCCCCAAAAGGTTACTGACCAATCATCAAGCTCGGAATAGGCCACCCGACTTGTTCCCTGTCTCTGAACTTTGTCTTGTACACCTGTCTCATCAAGATCAACTGTAGCACAATCATGACAACTGACATCATATTGTTAGCCATTTGAACCCTGTCACATCTTACTAAAGCCACTATCATCCATGTAGACAACATTACTAATGATAGCATAAAAAATATGACTGCAAATGAGCTTATATGTTTGTAATATTTGCAGGACATAAGCTTATCTTGAAGCAAACTGTGATTGATTTTCCATTCAACAATCATTTCCTATCCTTGCTTAAGATCGATTACTTCATTTGAAACAATTATAGGTTTGTTTATTTCTTGAACTGCCGTATTTAGTTGTTCCATTGTTTGAAGTGTTTTATTTTCCTTTACATGATAAGCATGAACCACATAATCTTGACCTGCTTTGGTTAATGGATATTGATTCTTTGTCCTATAGAAGATTGCTTTACGATCAAACAAGTATGGACTACCTAAGACCATTCCACATTCGCTTAGTGGCACTACATCACATGTTACCTTGTCCACATACTTAGATGAAATAACAAATTTTAATGGGCACTGCTTTGTTATGTGCATTTGATGATGGTTGCTTATCCATTTGAGTGTGTATGGGTTATGATGTACTTGTGTTTTTAACCCCAATTTCTTAACCAGTTCCTATGAAATTAGATTAGATTGAGATCCATTATCAATTAATGTACAACCTTAGTGTGTCGCATGATGACCCTGATATAAAACAAGTTACTTCTACAATCAAGTCCTTCACCCATTTTACCTGTCATACCAACCAAGGAGACCTTTGATTCATCACCTAAATCCGATCCCAAGTCTGTGGGTCGTGTTGTTGCTGCAACTGTTTTCCTTCCCTTCTTTTCCTTGAACCACTTTGGTCTCTTCTCGGGATGCAACTACCGACAATGGTCCTCATCATGCCCCTCTTTCTTGCAATTCTTGCAAGAGGACCTCTCTTCCTTTCTCGTCACTTCATTTTCTGTTTTTCCATTCCACTTCCTCTTGTCCTCTTTCCTTGAAGATGATTCCGTTGATACTCCAACACCTGTTTTCCTTGCTTCAATGTATGTCACTTGAACAAAAATCTCGTCAAGGTTAGTGGGTCCAAACATGAATACAACGTTTCTAATATGTGCGGGTAAACCTCCTATATACTTCATAAGAGTTTCTTGGGTATGTAAAGGGATATCTAACATTAATGCCATTTTTCGAAAGCCATCTGTATACTCTTGCACTGTTTTTCCTTTTCTTAGTTTTAAAGCTTGCCATTCAATTAATGCTTTCTGTTTATAACCCAAAGGACATAATTGCTTCCTAATTGTAGAAATGAAACTTTTCCATGATGGAAATACATTATCCACTTGTTGTGTTTCATTTTGCAACTTTCTTTGCCACTAGATGAGTGTTGTGCCTGCAAGTCTCAATGATGACAACTTGATTTGTGTGGCCTCATCTTTGATATGTTGCACACTACAATAGACCTCCATCTGTCTGACCCAATTGTCAAGTCTCTCTGCATTAACTTCACCATCATACATGGGTAATTCGAATTTAACATCGAGTTTTATAATGACATTTCATTCTTATGTTTATGAACATGTTTCTTTGCATTGGATTTAGAACTTGAACTTGAATAAGAAGGAGAAGAAGGAGGTGATGATGGAGGTGAAGGAGGAATATGAGGAGGATCCTCTCCTTCTTCACTTTTTCCCTTTGAAGATTCACCCAAAACTGGTCTCTTTCGTTCCAAGTAATCCTCGTACAACACTTTCATCATCTCCGACATGGGGAACAAAGTTTTTTAAAACTCTTTCTCATCCTGAGAAAGTTCCTCTTCCGATGCCATCTTCTCGCTGTGAGAAACTCTCTTTATCAATCCAATCAATGGATTCTCTTCAACAAGCTCACCTTCACCACAAAGTAGATTTTCCCTAGTTAACATGAAAAACTCAAATCCAAACGTCAACTAGCTCTGATACCACTTGATCCGAAAATATCTTTTACATGACTATGGTTGAGTTATTAAGCATGAGTTGATTAACCAATTAAGGAAGCTTAATGAAAGAGGAAGAAGATATGAGAATGTGTTTTAGCCATATAAACATGTACAAAACTGAAATGAAGCAATAAACAAAAACAAACCATAACACCAATGTTATAACGGAGTTTGACAATCCCGCCTACGTCTCTGGGCCTTTGTCTCAATGGGTGAGGCTTCTTTATTTATGGTCAAAGATAAATAAGTACATCACAGTAGTGCCAAAAGGCTACAAGACTGATTTGGTCTTGTTATCCCATATCTCTAGAACCCAACAGAAGAAACGACACTCAAATCGGATGATCGGAGCTCCTAGAAATGGCCCGCAAAGGTGCGCTCCTCCACAACTTCCCTGCATAAAAATGGCTTTGGATTGGCTTTCCTTCAGCATAAATATGCTCTGAATCCCCTCCATGGCCTCAAGAAGGCCTGGTTTATATAGATTTGAAGTTGGTTATCATCCCCCAACTTCCTCCCAAGATCTGGCCTCAAAAAGGGCCCAATATCCCCCAAAAATGGGCCAAATCCTCCAAAAACAATCATAAAATATATTAAAAATCCATATAATATGGTCAAAACCCACTTTATGCAACCAAATTCAAAAATATCCCCTAGAGTTGGGTGCACACTAAAAATTGGGGTCATATGCAACTTAGGTGGCCAAGCGCCAACCCAAAAGGCTGCAGGCTGGCCCCTTTTCCGAAATCCTTGGTGATGTGTGTTATGGTGATAGGACCATGCCCTTGGGGTGCACCTATCCCCTTGCTTTTAGCCCCAATACATATGGTGAACGGTGCTACAAATGCGTGCTTGAGTGGTTAAGGGAAAGGCGCTCGCACCTGATGCTTTGTGGTCACATGGTTCAATCAAACCGTGGGCTGGGGCTTAGCCCCATCCCTCTTCTGCCCCATACATTAATACATTGCCATTAAATATAATGAAATGGGTTTTAAACCCCAAACACATAGTTGGCGCATTGGCCATTGGATTTCTCCCCAAGATTTGCTCGAGTAATGGGTCATGGGTTCAAATCCCATGAGCCCCAACAAAATTTTAAACTGCCATCCAGTGATAGGGTGCCACGTGGCAGCCCACGTCTGGGCAAGGTGGCACCTCTTCATTTGCCTACATAGTGCCACACGTCAAATTCTGAGTGGATATGCCCTGTGCCCAGTCAAACTGTTGTTGTGCTGCCACATGTCTCAATGTTATGTTAGCATGATGATGTCATGATGACGTCAATATTGCCTTTTTATTTTTCCTGTTGACTATTTTTACCTGTTTGGAAAAACAGTCAGAGTGTGATAACTCTCGCATACATCGTCCGTTTGAGAAAGTAAATATATGGCCAGAATCAGCACAACGAGCCGGTCGTAATGGAATTGGTTCCATTCAATTTTGAGAATTTCATTTTTGAGCCTTTTTTGGACCTGGGAAGCCTCTTGGATCCGATTTTGGATCACTTATGCTTGTAACCCAGGTTACCAGAAAACTATTGTCGCTGTCAAGAGACAATATTATTGGTCAGGCGTGAATAAAGAAGTTGTTGATTTTATTGTGAGATGTTTGAAATGTCAAAATGTCAAGGCTGAGCATAGAAACCCAACTGGTTTGCTACAACCATTTCCCATTCCTAAGTGGAAATGGGATGTTGTAACAATAGATTTTATCACTAAAATACCCAGAACTAACAAGCAACATGATTCAATCATGGTAGTGTTTGATAAGCTTACCAAATCTTCCCATTTTGTTCCAGTAAAGCTCACTCACAAGGCATCTAACCTAGTTGATATTTACTTGAAAGAAATAGGTCGATTACATGGAATGCCCAAGACAATTATTTCTAACAGAGATCCAAAATTTACTTCAAATTTTTGGAAAGGATTATTCAAGGGATTTGAAACAAATATGCATTTTAGCACAACTTATCATCCAAAGTCGGATGGGAAGATAGAAAGGGTGAATTAGGTAATAGAAGATATGCTAAGGATGTATGTAATGGATAAACCATCGAAATGGGAAGATTATTTTCACTTGGTAGAATTTTATTACAACAATGGGTACCAATCATCCTTGAAGATGAGCCCATTTGAGGCACTTTATGGTAGAAAATGCAACACACCAGTGAGCTGGGACAACCCAACATACCGCTCAGTGGTTGGGACTGAACTACTCAAGGAAATGAAAGAGAAGATGATGAAAATAAAACAAAATTTAAAGGCTTCTCAAGATAGGCAAAAAATCTATGCTGCTAAGGGCATAACTCATAGGGAATTTAGAGTGGGTGATACCGTGTTCTTGAAAGTAAAGGCCAATAGAAGTTCCCTAAATTGGGAAATTGCTCAAAGATGGATATTATATTAAACCCAAAGGAATATTATATTAATATTCCTTAAAGTATAAAGTGTGGATATTATTTTATCCTAAGTCCTAAGGAGGGGACAAGTGGACCCAAGGTGGTTCTCAACGTGACAAGTGTCTAGTTGGCAACATGCATCCATAGAGTTTGGACTTAGTACACTTTTATGATGATTCGATCATCATGAGAGGATGGGGGACCCTATTGTTGGTGGTAAATCGTACCTTGTTGTTACTATCACATATATTTGTACATGTATTAGCTTGGAGAGATGGATTGAAGAGGCAGGTTGTCAAGTTCGTAGGACATTGCGTTCTCTCAAGGTGATATAATTGCTGGGAATTATTTACCGAGGTGCCAAACTGCATCGATAGGGTTCTGAGACTTCCTGTTCGACATGTTGTTGAAACCCTGGAAGGGAAGTGGAGACGCTGAAGGAATGTTGAGTAGAGAAGGGGAACACTTCTTGGGGTGGGACATGGATGTGGGAAATGAGGGACTGTAGGTTGTCAGTATGAATTGGTACATGTGATGGAGTTCCCAGTGATTAAGTCACCTATGACTAAGTTACCTGTGTCTAAATTTCCTATTCAATGTGATACATTAGTCTGGTTAGGAACCCTTACTCAAGTGGAATTTATCCCCAACTCAAGGGTGACCCTCTGCTGATAATTATGAGCAGGGTGGTCTAAGGTTGGGTGGAACGTGGAAGGTTTGCACGTAGTTGGTGTCATTTATTCGAAGATAAGTGTCAATTGTGTGTTAAATCATGTGTTGTGGTAATACTTATGCATTATGATTATGGGTTTATCCTGTTTATGTTGCATGCATATTTATTTTATGATTATGTATGTAATCATTCATTACAAAGTGGTTTTATGTTTTAATATGGTATCGTAGATCATACATTTTTAAGTGGCATATCCTAGTTGGTGGTTGGGTATGTTACAGTAAAGGTAGAGTCTTTGAACTTTGGGAAAAGAATCATGAAAGAATGAAAAGCATCTCCAAAGAGATATGAACATCCCACAGGAGGAGGTAAAATAGTTTCCCTCATCAGACTTGCATCAAGAACATCCCTAAAAGGTATGGAAAACATGAGTACTCCAATTTTTTCTTCAATTATGAAAAGAATGGCCATGTAGTGAAAAAATTGTGGTATGCATATCTATGTACATTTTTTGGATAAAGTAACCATTGTGTGGTCATGTGTTGGAAGAAAAAGTCCTTACAAAAGAAGGTCACATCCTTCAGGAAGGAGGCAAGGTGCAAAGACCGCTCTCCAAGTCCAAATGTGGAGAATGGAAAGAAGGGCTTGTATTCCAAGAGAATGGGAAATAAATATTTCACTCAGTATAATATGATTGGTAATTGGGTTGATAAGTGTTGGGATATTCATCCACAACTCCATGCAAAGAATTGCAAGGGAGTTGTGGAAGCACCTACAAAGAGAGAGGTAGGATATGAAAGAGTTGGTCAAACATCAACAAACCAAGAGGAAACCCATGAAGGCATTCACCTATCCATGGAAGATTCCATCAAGATGGAGCAACCCAAAGAGGTACATCCATTAGAATGGATTGGTAAGAAATGGATAACATTCTTGCATAATTAAGTTTTTCTTGCTTATGTAACACCTCCAACTCACTTTATTTTATTTCCATTGCTAAAAAGCATGAAGAAAACTAACCTCATTTGTAAGAACGAGTGTGGAGGTATATCACCCATTAATATCGAAATATGGAGCATCCATTTAAGATGAGAATCATATCACAAACGATCCATTACAGGTTCACAATTGTTTGTTGGAGTGTGAAAATTGTCTCAGTGCCATCACACTCATGAGGCTTGTTGGTCTTTGTTGTTGATGCTTATTGGCATCTCGTGGTGCATGGTTATCTATCATGATAAGTTACATTGATACACTATAATATGAAATTATAATTTTACACTCAACATGGGCCTCAAATACACAATCACTTCCCATTAATTCATAAGCTATAAAAGTGTTAACTACCAGGCTAAAAAGAAAAGGGTAAACTCCACATAAGAATCCAAACAATAGGAAGATTACTAATGCAGTAAAGGAGGATTTTCTATGTCCAAATTTCTTGTGAATGAATCACATCTAAGAGATATTAAAGTAAGCTATGGTTCTATCCTAAGTATATTGAAATAGAAAGATGCAATGTGGCCAAAAGAAAACCTAAAAGTGGTACTAAGTTACTAAGAACCCTAGGGGGATTTTCTCAACCTATTACTTCTTAAATAATTCATTACAATATATTACCAATACCCTAAAAGGATGAATGAACCCTATAAGAGTACTTCTCAGTCCAAGACAAAACAAAAAAATGTCAAAAAATTTCATTTTCGAGAACAATGTAGAAAAGTATCCCAAAATCCATGTTGGTAGTGCAAAAACAATGGGTAGTTTATGTGCTAAATAAGTGTGGAAATTGGGGTGATTTATTCACAAAATGAGTGCAAAAAATAGGGTTAATATCTACACTAGCCCTAAAAATGACTATGGAAGTTGCGGGTCTATTCTTGAGGTGAAAATGAAGGGTTTCAACAGATAAATTCTATGTAAACAAAACAAAAAGGAATACAGATAAAAATCCAAAATTTTTACTATGAGTGAAGGGGGTAAGGGGGATAAGACACACTCCCACAACTAGGGAAGAAGAAGTGGCTTTTCCCCCAGTGGAGTCACCATTATGTTGTGTGCAATTTGTGACAAGAGTGTACAAAATACAATAACTTAACGATTGTGTGTTAATAAAAGACAATAATGGATTTAGAGATAGAAACCCTAACCCTAAGATATCTTTACCATTCTCAAAAATGTATTATTCATGAATTAAATAACCCACGACATGAAATAAAAACATTAGTATGAACAAGAAGTTTAAAAAGAATGAAATAATTCCATTACCAAATGAATAAGGCCAAGATAACGCATATGAAGTGAGCTTGATGAAGACAATGGGTTCCAATTCCACTCCTTGGGATGGTTCTTTGGTTTCCTTGGTGTGATTATATGATCCCCTCCTTGATTTATGAGCAAGATACCTTGACAAGAAACTCTCTCAAGAGGAATTTCAAGAGGAAGGTCCTTAAGAATCTAGTGAAATTTCAACGACATAACCTTACTATGAATCTGGATGGATTGATGGAGTGACCTCAAGGATTTATTTATAGGGAAAGTGGTTAAAAAACCTTGACATAGTCTTCAAATAGTTATTAAAGATGACCAAATCAAGGATAACAATAAAAATTAGGGTTCACAATGGTCAACATATAACTAACTTCCCATTTTAGCAAATCTACCCCAGAAACAATCAAAATTGGTTTTGTGGTGAAGAAAAGCATATTTTTGTGGTATTATCCACATTGTTCAAGTTCACTTATTGGGGGTAATATATATGATGTCCCTTTTTGGTCAAAATCAGGGTTTGAGTTTTAGATGAGTTATAGGTCATATGGTGCTGGAAAGGGGTTGAAATGGAGGTTAAGTGTGCCAATAATGACATATTTCAGTAATGTTGTTGGAAATTTCACAAGTGAGTAGTTTTTAGGTGATTATAGTTGTTTCCAAGGATGGAATCACACTTATGTCACTCCGAGTTTGACCTGTTAGCCTTCATGTCTATTGATTTACTCTATAGTTTGGAATTTATCTTGATAAAACTAGGCCTTGTCCTTTGGAGAGACAAGTTGGAGAAGAGTATCTCTCTACTTGTCTACTTGAATTCGAACACACTTTTGGATTAATTATTATCTAATGCTCTTATAATTCTAGAAATATATAGGATCCTTACTTTTAGATTTGAAATTGAACCTCTTGAAATCATACCATATTGATAATTTTATCATGCTCAAAAACCATAGTGTTGAAGCAAAGTCCCAATACCACTATGTGGCATGCACATCCCTACATTTCAAGCCAATAGATGACTATCCACTGCATCCATTTTTTAATTCCATCCATTAAGCACCCTTTTATGAGTATATTTGGCCTCCAAAAAGACCCAACAAACTAATAATGCATTCTAAGTGCATAATTTAATATAAAATATAATACTTTAAACACATACCAATTAAAATCATGGTAAACATGTCAACACATTCATATGATACCCTCTTAGTGCATAATTTAATATAAAATATAATACTTTAAACACATACTAATTAAAATCATGGTAAACATGTCAACACATTCCTATGATACCCTTCTTAGATAGATTCGCACATAATGCATGTACAATTCATCATGATAACAAGAAATAGGGAGTAATTCGCAACAATCTGAAACAAAAATAATACACTTATCTTTTAAAGAAACTAGTTGTGTTAGAGTGTTTCATTTCCCAATAATAGGCATCTAGATCATATACCATCCCCAATATGGGTTATGAGTCCATTGGGGTGAAGAAACCAACTATGGGCTTGTAGCACACTCAACCCAACACATTTCTTTCATGATCGAGTAAATATACTCCCTATAGAAGACTACATGCACCTCCTCCAACCATCAATCAACCATGAAAATATATTCTCATTTCCTTTCACAATAGAACTTGGACCTTTCCCTTATTTGTTATACAATCTCTCAGGAAAACACTACCATGTTTTTCTCCAGTGTAGGCAAGAATAGTCCAACTATTGATTTCCTTTTGGGAAATCTTGGAAGAATTATTCTTTAGCTCGAAATAAGTCAACGAGAAACAAACATATATGGGTAATGGTTTCTCATTTTACCTCAAAGTCTATTCTCACCTAACCATCGATGTTCTTACCCAAGTCAACACATTCCCTCTTCATGGTGTTGGTTTAGGTAAATTTCATATTTTTATAGGAATAATACCCCATGAGAATGTAGCATGGAATTGACAACATAATGGAGAGAAAAATAAGTGCAAAAACTATGAGAAAAAGGAATGGAATAAAATGATTTTACATTTTTCCCAAAATGATTGTACTTCTACTTACAAATACTTTTCCTCATACTCCTTATTTATTCAAATTAGACTTTCCTTCACCAACATCTTCATGCATTTACATTTGGATTTATATGTGAGAGTGATGGTGAGCTTCATTTAAGGAACATGATGGCAAATAAGTGATTTGTTAAGCTAATACTTGGAAATGGAGGTTTTTTTTTTCCCATGGTCCCCCTTTCATATTCCCTTCTTATGGACTAATAGCCCACTTGTGCTCCCAACACCCATATTGGACCATTATGTGTTATTTGCCAACATTATCATTTTACATATAATAGAGTGCAATGTGGTAACAATATGACATAATCTATAGAAAGTATATTTACAACATCTATATTCCTAACCATTCTTTATTTGGTCCTTTTCCTTGAGCTCTAATCTAGGAATCCATACAAACATATTTACAAAAAATACATTGCGAGGTTATTTATTTAATATCACATGAATTGACACTTATCATAATAGCCACACATTTATAATTTATCCTTAGTCTAATCTAGTGCCTTGTACCAAGGTCAAAACTAGTGTATTACAATATTCATTCTTCTCCATCTTAGTTGTAGTGACACACTTCATCTATTGGTAGAAATATCCAAAATCATTTTCATTCACATATGATTGACCAAACGATTCAAGGGTGGAAGGTACAATATACATTATCATGCCCACAATTATAAGCTTCCACATGGGTGGCCTGGACATCATGTCTACAACTTTGTTGGTTGTTCCTTTCTTAAATTTGATCACAAGATGTAAGTGTTGTAGGAATACCATCCACTTATAATGCCTTGCCTAATGCAACTTTGTATAAGTCTAAAACGACAATAGAGGTTGGTGATCAATGTGAATCACCATTGCCTAACCTGAGAAGTATTTCTTCCACTTCTTCATATATTGCACTAATGCATAGACTTCTTGATCATATATGGGACATTTCATAACTTCTTCATGAAACAAATTGAAGTGAATACCAATCTTCCTTCTTGTGTAGGTGCAACTCCCATGGAATACACACTTTCATCATTTTCAATTTAAAACATGTGTTGCAAATTAGGAATTGCTAGTAGTCATGTTGAATTGCTATTATTCTTTAGTTCTTCAAAAGACCTATGATGACTTTTGCCCCATTGAAAAATATTTATTTTTGTTATTGTATCATGTAGTGGTTCAACAATTGTTGAAAATAAAGAAGTTAAATTTCATAAGTAATGGATGCACCCATAAACCTATGTACCTCTATCACATTGATAGAGTAGGCCTTTATTGATGACTTTAATCTTTGCTACATTAATCTCTGATTCTCATCCACCGATCTCATATCCAAGGTAATCCAAGTTTTGTTGACCAAATTCACATTTGTTGAGATCTGCTAGTAGATTAGTTATCTTCAATGTGTTTGATACTTGCTTCAAATGTGATATATGATCTTCCAAAGTC
>SNQJ01S0120687.1:0-19153 GCA_010110895.2 Picea sitchensis
TCCTATCATCGTACCAACTCTTATCTTGCCATATTGATTTTAATAAGAGGTTTTCAAACCTACTAATCGTGTGTAAATGACAAAGAAAATGACGAAGTTGGTAGAGTGTGTATCATAATTAAAACCAAATATCTTAATGTAATGACAATTTCGTTCCTACTTTAATGAACCTTTCATAATTATATTTACGTTATAAATGGATGAATTTGTTCAAAAGTTTGACTATATTATTTTTAAAATTTAAGATTTCTTTTAATAAAATAATTTTATAAAAAAACTAAATGATTAAAATTTTCCCACGTAGAAATAACAAAACAAGTGTTGGCCCACTTCTTATGTACAGAGATTTAAAAATTAAATTCAATATTCATTTGAATCTGTGAATGGAGGGTGGAATGTCGGTGAACACATGGAAAGAAAAGGCTATTGTAAAAAATGAATTACCCTTCCTACTTTCCGACATCACCCCACTCTAATGCCGGTCAAATTCCAGGCTATACATCTATCCGACGCGACAATATTAGCACACCCCATTCTAATGCCGGTCAAATTCCAGGCTATACATCTATCCGACGCGACAATATTAGCACACTGGCTCTTTCTACAGTATCATGTATCACTTCAGCTCAGAGCCAAGCTAATTACATATGTCATACCAGACTCTTTTACATCGTATACAAATAATAAACTACACGTTTAGGGCTCGATCGCACGACCAACCGTCACAAAAGGCCAGTCAGAATTAGTCCATCGACTTCAGTTTTTGGTAGGGACGCAGGGACACAGAATCCATCTGCCAGACATTCAAACTCCGGACTTTTACAGTTGTGGTGGCGTTGTTGAACAGAAACAGTTTGGCAGCTCCATGGAGTGCCTGTGTCGGATATACCCTCGACGTTACGCACCGCCTTCCCCCTTGCGCGTAGCTCTCCACGATCGAATGGTCTACCTGAAAAAAGCGAAAAACCCATTTCCCTTTAATTCTCAAAATCCATGGTTGCTCTAAAAAAAATTGGAATTTTCCATCTATGGACTTACAAAGAGTTCGAACCGAGATGCACTCTTTTCGTCTACCAGAACCGGGACGGAGCTCCTGTGGATCCCAAATATGAGTTCAGATGCCAGCGAGGATCTGCACGTTGCCGTGAACTTCAATAAAGAAAAAGAAAAGAGGACAATCATGAAGCCACAGCACAGCATAGACATGTCTAATTCCAATTCCCTTTAACAGTTCCGACAATATAGTAAGAGGATTCGAACCCTGACACAATTATTTTCCCCAAAACACGAATTAAGAAAAAAAAAAAAAAGACAATCGTAAGGGCCACAGCATGGGCGGTGTCCAATTTCCAGTTTTCCGATTCGAACCCTGACGGAATTATTTTCCTCAAAACACGACAAAGGGGAAGAGATATTCCATTTGTGCCCATGCGGGATGCTCCGGTTTACCTGGTCTCGTCGTGGCAGAAGAAGGTCTACAATTGGCCGTCGGCGGATTTGGCGACGTAGAAATAGACGGCCGTCTGTTCCGTCAGATTTTTCTGGGCTAAGACCAGCAAACCAAACGGTCCCAAAACGCCTCTACGGGCAGCTCCTCCGCCAGTGCTGCAGCTGTAGACTGAGTCGCTTTCGACCGCGTCAATGGCAGCGGCGTCGGGGAATTCAAGAACGAGCTCAATATCCAACTGTAGCAACGGCATGTAACGGAATCGAAACCAGTAAGCTCAAAACCTCAATTTTGACCCCAAAAAAGAAAATCTCAGGTATCGATTCGGTACCTGAGAACTCTCGGTTGCATCGACTTCCACCACAGACCCCGGCTGAAACAGCTCGTTCTCGACGACAAGCTCAACCGACCGCAGCTCGTCGATTTCTTCAATCGGCCATTGGATGATATTGGCCTTCGTCTTGTCATCAAACCAAACAGCTCTGGGAACCGTCTGCAAAAGAAGCTAGCGGTGTCAGGATCGAACCCCCGGAGCATAAATATTGAAAAAACACTAACGGATTAAGGTTAAGGATTAGGTTAAAGTTTAAGATCATGACCTGCAAGGAAGCCCATCCTTTTTTGAGATCGTCCTGCTCGCTGTCGGTTTCCCCTACCCATCCCCACAGAATTCTTCTCTGCTTCAGCGGATCATAGAAAGACTTGGAAGCATAATAAATTCCATAATCAAGCCGGAGCCCGAGCCCAACGTCGAGGGCAGGGTCATCAGGTATAAACCTCTCGCTCCCGAGGTCGTAGGTTCCAATTGCATAATAATCGTTCCTGTCGTCATCGAAACTGGCCTTAAGCACATGTTTCACGCCCGCCCCGTTCGCAGAAGTGTCCAAACCCGCAATTCCGGAGGCGGCCACGGGATAGAAATCCACGCATTCCCACATGCCCGTGTCGTTGACGGAATGCAAAATGTTCTCCTGCTCGTACTCGACGAAGTCCTTCGTCTTGAACACCAGCGTTGTGCCCGTCCTACCGACCTTCGATCCGATGGCGATCCGCCAAACCCCGTCTTCGCCGATCCAACCCGTGGTCGGATCCCTGAAATCCTTGGGCTCGATCCCCTTGGGCGGGACTAGAACGGGATTCGCCTCCGACTTCACCCATTTCTGCAGAAGCGGGTCGGACGGGTCCTCCGGAAAGGCCAAGTTCTGGACTTGAACGGATTCGTTCGTGGATCCCGTGTAGAGCATCACCAGGGTCCCGTTTGCTAAGAACGTAGCAGAGCCCGTCCAGACGCCGTTGATGTCGTACCAGCGGTCAGGAACCATGGCCAAGTCAAGGTAGAGCCAGTGCACCAGATCCTTCGACACAGCGTGGCCCCATGTTATGTTTCCCCATATAGCCGAGTCCGGATTGTATTGATAGAACAGATCATACCATGCCTTGTACACCAGCAGCCCTGAAGTAACAAATCGAGAATTAAATTTACTCCAATCTTTTAACACAGTGCAAGGCAATAAGAAAAAATCTCGGTGCTTTGATATTAAAATCTCACCATCTGCATTTGCATTTGTTTAGTCCATCCACAAGACGAAGCGAAAATCCCACACACAAAAATAAACAATTATAATAACCAGAAATTCAATAAACCTAACAGAAATCCATCACAAAGACCGAACTGTACTAAATTTCTTCAATTGGAAACTGTACCGTTCATCCAATTCTCCTCGGTCTGGAAATGAAACCCCGTTCTTTTCCACGAGAGCTCTGCGTTCGTCCATGGATACGCCGAATTCAAAACTCCCACGCTCTTTCCAGAAACTCCTTCGACTCGCCCCCTCGAAATCACATACTCAACCGCCGGCACTTCTTCCCTTTCGCCATAGTCTGACTTCTTGACTATCACCTTCCCGCACAGAGCAGCCGCAATCAGAAAAACACAAAAAATTGCAAGCCTATATATCATGTTACAGCGAACGCCGGGCTTCTTGTTCATATCATCAGAGAGGCCAAAATATGGACCAGCCGCTTCCTCCAAATCCTTCGCCATTTTTTCAGGCTCCCTTCTACAGTTGCAGCTTGCTTCTGCGACCAGAAATATCCACTTAAATCCAACTATTTACCCTATTTAAGCTCATTGGCTACCGCACAAAAAAGCTTCAATGTTCACCTTCGGCTGGTCTGACGCAAAAGGCAAGAGCGAGATTGGAACTCGAGACCTGCCAGTTATTTTATGCAAGAAAATTACTCTGTAGCCAATATTAAAAATGGGATTAAATTCCAGGTTTCTCCAACAGATAAGCTAAGCATGTGAAGAAAAGGATGCACCAATACGTATCTATCATTGACGGCATCTCTCTGACATCAAAATTGTTTTTTTTTAAGAATTAAGCTCAAACTGATTACAGACCTTTCAAAATCCTCATCTTCACAACTCCACTTTCCGTCCTTCCAGCATTTTACAGCCTAAAGTGAAAGCAGGCTGAGAGTCGAACACAGTACCTGCGATGGATTGTGAACGTGCTCCTTTCCAGTGGTAGGACGAGATGTCCAGGCATTGCATTGACCACTTAAAAAAAAGGTGAGTTGGTTAGTATCACTATCCCGTGGGCATGTTAGTCGGAGGGGTCGGATATTTTGTTAACCCTGATTGGATAGAATGCACATTTTTTTAAGGCAGATATAATGCATCACCGTTAATGAGTATATATGTTGGGTTATAAATTCACGGAAGGTATATATTAAGTATCAATATTAATAACTGTATATGTTAGGAAAATAAATTTAATTAAAAATAAAGATTAAAATCTGAAATTAAATTTGTCTGTTAAACTTATTGATTTAATTATATGAATTAAATATATTAATATTATTTTTGATTAATAGTAAATTATTGATTTAATTATATAATTAAATATATTTAGTAAATATTTTGATTCGCAGTTGATCGACATTGTCATAGTCAAATTTCAATTCAATTATGTTAATGTACTTTCTATAATTCATATACTTACTTAAATGTATGAGTAATATCCTTTTACTTTTATGATTGTAGTTATGGGCATTGTGATGGTCAAATTTCAATCTAATCTTACAGTTATGGACATTGTGATGGTCAAATTTCAATTTAATCTTACATGAGACACAATTTTGATTGTGGCCATTGTGATGGTTAAATTTTAATCTAATTTTACATGAGACCATTTTTAGTTACAATTTTGATTGTGGTCATTGTGATGGTTAAATTTTAATTTAATTTTACATGAGACCATTTTTATTTTATTAGATTTGTTTATTTTACTTCAAAATAAATTATATATTAATAATATTTATTATTTTTATATTAAGTAGTTGATGGATTTAAATTTTAATCTAATTTTACATGAGACCATTTTTAGTTACAATTTTGATTGTGGCCATTGTGATGGTTAAATTTTAATCTAATTTTACATGAGACCATTTTTAGTTTATTAGATTTGTTTGTTACACTTCAAGGAAATAAATTATATATTAATAATATTTATTATTTTTATATTAAGTAGTTGATGGATAGTGTGATGATCAAATTTTAACTTTTCAAAACATATTATTTTTATTTATTTATTTCTATATATATATATTAATAGAAAATAATTGTTTATGGTGTTGTTTAATTATTTTATGAAATGGATTTTTTTTTTTTTTTTTTTTTTTTTTTTTTTTTTTTTGTTTATTTTTTGTTGTTTAAATCTATTTCTAAATGCAAAAATATGGATTGACATGTTGAAAGAAAAGCATTAGGATTATACGTAGTAATCTCTCAAATCTACCGATCTAACAATTTCTTACCGAATTTCAAACAAATGCCCACAAAGAATATTTAGAGAACATTCATTTTGTATAACCTTTAAACTAAAGCTTTTTTTATTAATCATATATTATTTTAACTTAATAATTGATAAGCTTTGTGATTTTCAATCTCAACTTTACAAAAAAACACAATTCATATTTTACATTATTTTTATTATTTTAAAAAATATATATATATATGTCCATAGGCATGGTATATAGTGTTTTATACCTGTCGATAGGCGTGGTATATAGTGTTGAATTAGGTTTGATTTTTTATTAGTTAATGGTTGACCATAAAATATACACCTCATCTCATTTATCTGATATCTGTCATTTCATGCCTACTCCTTCTCTCCCCTATTTCTCTCTTTACTTTTATGATGGTAATTGATGAGCATTGTGATTGTCAATTCCAACTCTACAAGGAACACAATTCATAATCTCCATGTGTGCTTCCTACAACCCATAGCCTACGAGAATGAGTAAGGATAGCGTCACTCATATCATGGACTTTTTACATTTTATTGATTTTTTTTCTTTTTTCTACTCAACGTGTGGGAGATGTATTGTTAGTGAATGAGTGCATTTAATATTGATGTTATATAGATTTTTATATTACAAAATAATGTAATAGTGATGTCATTTAGCTTCTCACATTAAGGTTTAATAGTTAAAAATAATGTGTTTCATTCATAGTTTTCATATGGTTAAATTTAAAGGGGGTAGGGGTATGTACACCTCCATAAACTAAGGGGTGAGAGAGAATTCTTGTGGAGGGTCCCTTGTCCCACAAAAAGGACAATGCTAATAACAACCAACTCATTCTAACCAAAAAACTATTAAGTGCCTAAAATGATCAAATTCTTCAATAGGCAAAAACTTGAGGAAATGTTTGCACCTCGAAGTCATAGATATCAGGTTAAGATGGATTTTATTATTGCACAAAGAGATGGATCAAATCCCTTGAGATGCTAAAACTTGAGGAAAGTCTTACACCTTGAGATAATAGATTTAGGGTTAAGATGAATTTTATTATTGCACCAAGAGAAGCAAAGTGCAATTTATCAATTGTGATAGTTGAGATGTGTCACATATACTTAATGGTGGGTGGTGCTTGATAAACTAAAATGAAAGAAAAAATAACAATAGACATCTAATTTAATACAAGAGAAATACATCTGCATGGATCCACCTTAACCCTTATTTTTTTTTAAGTACCAAGAGGTTTGCACTTGGTTTTTATATCCAATACTTAATAGCTATAGGTTAAGATAAATTTATGCTTGTTTTAATTTTGCAATGAGTTTTTTCCTATACACTGCCACAATTTCCCATCCTAGTATAACGTGTGGACCATGATGAAATGAATCTTGTCCATTTATATAAATTAAAAATTCTCCTCAAGGGGTGGAGGAGACAGGTGCACCTATCAGCATGAGTTGTTGAATTAAATTGATTGTGTTATGATTTCGTCATTTGTGTCAGCAACAATTAGCTAATTAGTAAAGTAGAGGTCTTTCATAGCTTCAAGTAGGGTTTAAATCCCTCATAGACTCATTTGACTCTTATGGGTTTGTTTGGCACATGTGGTCATTGTAATGAATATGCATAAGCAAAGCTTTCACTGATCCATGTGTCTATTTTGGTTGTGTTGTAACCAAACCTATAAAGTAATGCTCTTTTGGAAGTTGACAAAATCCATGTGTCTCCTCTAGTTGTATTTTAAGCAAGTTGTGTGCTCTCGATTGTTAGGTTCTAAGTTCATAAGCCAACAAGATCCACATGTATCCTTTCATTATGCTCTAAGTAAACCTTGTGCTCTAGATTGTAGGTAAATTTCAAGGCCAAGTGTCTCTTCTCATTGTACTCTAAACGTAGAAAATAGAATATAAATGAAAAAAGTTTATATATATATATATATATATATATATATATATATATATATATATATATATAGTCCCATATAATAACTATATAATATATATAGTTGCATATATATGCAGCTATATAATATATATATAGTTATATAGTTGCATATATATGCAACTATATATATAACTATAGTTATATAGTTGCATATATATGCAACTATATAATATATATAGTTATATAGTTACATATATACCAAACTAAAGGTGCTCACACATGATTTTGGGTTGGAGGCTTGCGGAGGGGTGATGCCCGGAGCATCACGCCCAACCCTGTGAGGGCACTGAGACCTGGGTAAGCAGGCACCTAGCGACCTAGAGACTTATACAATGAGGAAGTGATATTAATAGATTGAGATATGGGAATACCATGGAGCCAGATCGAATCTATAGATCACACAGTGTTTAATACGTCCTTTAAGTATGGTATGAGATGTATGCTAAAGTCAACCATAAAGGAAATTGATCTAATTTGTTCTCCATCTTTCAATCTTACTATTTTTCATTAGGAAATTTTCTAAGTGAGATTAACATTTAAGAATGGTTTGATTCATTCATTCATAGCTCCATTTCATGTGGCATCACCCACATCCCGTGGTCCACAGCCCGGGGTGCAGCGACTGGAGCCAGGCAGGAAGCGTTAAGGGTGATGCAGAACCTTCCCTCGGGGGCTTAGCTAGAATCACATGGGGCACCAGCGACTGAGCGGGCAGTGAGGGAGTTGGGGTGATAATGGGGCATCTGTGACACCCACCGCATGTATGTCCCATGGGGAACCTTTGGATTTATATATATACAACTATATAATATATAATTGCATATATATAGAGATATATAATATATAGTTCGCATATATAGTTATTATATATTATATAGTTGCATATTGTATGTAACTATACTAGCATACCAGGAAAGCGAGGGAAAGAGAATGTCGAATTGAATCAAGATGATGCATCATTTGAAGATATGAGATGTGTGTTGGATAGTTCATGAATAAATAATAGAGTATCTAGTGAATATGGTCTATGAATAATGTATTAAAATGATCTTTCATATGTTTAAGCATCAATGAAAATCCTTCTATTTGGTACCATATGTGATTGACAATTTCTCATATGCAAGGGTGGGAGGCACTTATGTGGTTCACACAGGAAACACCACATTCTTAGATAGAATCAACATATGAAGAAGAAAATTTGAAGTTGCAAAGTAAAGAGAGATTTGAAAAAAAATAAGATTGGTTTGATGAAGATGACATCAAGACAAATGTGGATATCACCATAAGAAATGGTTTGAGAAAAGTAAGTAATGAATTCCACGATTTGATTTTGAGAATTGATTATGTCAATAGGTTAAGGTCACATCATGCTAAATTTAACCTACTATGGAGTGGGAATATATGGATAGGAAAAACAAGGAGTTTGGGTTCAATTTTGATTCAGATTCAAAACTTGAAAATGGGTTTAGGGTTAGTAATGGTTTTGTTAGATCCAAGTATGATATATTAAGGATAAATAGTGATCTTTTTGTTAGAAATGAGCAAAGAAGTTGTTGCTTGATCCAAGATTCTAGTATGTGGGGTTTCATTGAAATTAGAGACTACTACCCACTCCTTAGATTGATAAGAGGTTGAAGTTTTTCCATTTTGGTGGGAAAATCCCTTTTACTTTTGTTGTTTCTCTTTGAATTCCAGAAGTATTTAATTTTTTTGTATGGATTTGGTCGCGAATTTTAGAGCTTGTCTTAGCCTAAGACAAGTGAAACAATGGATTTTGGAGTTTAATGCGTGTTCTACAAAGCCCCCTGATTTGTATGAGCAGTATTTTGGGTGATGAAACAACATGTTTGGAAACAAAAGAGTATGTCACACCATTTTTCATTACCTCCCTCCCATCTCAGAACAACTCTTGCACAAATCCTAATTTAAATCTCATCAAATTATCCTACATACACTTAATTGAAATGATGCTATATTCTAAATCCAGATCTCATTGCATCACAACAAATATGATCATTTTGTCATTTCTAGACCAAACCTACTTATAATTATATAGTTTTTATATGAAACCTCATTGTCACAATATGCTTTAAAGCAAATAGTTTTATATTCTCATTTTAGTAAGAGAAAACTCAAGTAACATGAAGAGAAAACAAGTAAATTTGAGAAACACAATTGACATTCAATATGCAACATATTGATATAGTAAAAGTTAAGCTAATCCATTTATATTAAAATGTCAAATAAGAAAGAAATCAAGGTAACATTTATGTAGGAAAGAAAAAGTAGGATAATTTTTTTCCATTAAGACAAAGTATTCAAGTACACCCCACCTTCCTCCTATTTAAAAACGTAAAACTTATGAAACTAATAATATCAAGGACCAATCATACGTAGCTACCATTTTGTTGAGTATGGATTGTATCCACTTAATTCAACCTTTATATTTCATCCCCCTTGAGGGTTGAGTGAAGGTATGTGCTACTTGTATAATTTTTGTTGTGAAAAAAAGGAATATGGTTTCTTACATACAAAATGAAAAGTTAGGGTATACCAAATACTCATTTAAGCATGTTGAATAGAGGACAATAAACCCAAACCATGAAAACTAAATACAAAACAATGTAGAGGGTAAAACAATGTAGGAAAAAAATAGATATAACATCACAACGAACATTTTCAGTACCAATCACAAACATCAAACATTAATAGAAAACTCAATGAAAACAAACAAGCAAAGGAAAATGAGAATTTAAGAGTGAGATTGCATGTCATCATATTGCAGTTGAAGATATTCATTGCGCCTCACAAAGGAAGATGATCTCCTATTTATGGTGAAAATCCAAGTTGTATGTAGCGGTGTGTAGATCCGAAAATAGTTGATGGAAAAATAACTCGACCGAGCTATTGGTTGTAGTTGGTAGTACATTGTTTCGTCAACCCTTTTTGTATACAATTGAATGCCTAAAGAAGATTGTTCATCTTAAGTAGTGGATAATTATATATTATAAGGAGGCAAGTCTAGCAACTTTGCTGAGTGAAGCCCAAAAGATTCTTCTTCATGTCATACAATATATAAAAATTATGTTGTCGATAGTTACCCAAGAGAAAAGAAGTTCCAGTGGAGTTATCCAAGATATTGGTATTCAACATTGCCAGGAAAAAAGAATTGGAACTAACTTGCATGAAACAATTCTCATCAGACAATACCATGTTTGAGACACCCTTCAAATGGAACAAAAACTCAGGAAACTGAATATTTGTATTTTCTACACTAGAGAAATTGTAACACAATCCAAATCCAATGATACGTTCCACTTCATGAGCTCTTATGTATCCAATCTAAGAAGAAAATTCACCTGTGAGTGGGTTGTAGATCGTTTTGGTAAATAGAATCAAAGAAGCGCTCGAATCGATTATGGTTCCACCATTATCTTTGGTGTCAAATCTCAATAGCTTGGAGGGAAGTTTCAAGCATTTTCCACCAACACTGACACATTTATACCAATGTAATAGAATTCATTGTATGGGTAAAAAGGCACTCGGGAGTTATTTAGAAAGGGAGTGTGATTGAAAGGGATATATTTGGGGACAACCTTGTCACCGAGCACCATCTTGTTTCTTTTGTTTTGGTCGTCACAAAATAGCTTGTTATGAAGGCAATATGAAAATGTGTCAGCAATAAGAGGGCTAAGCTAGGAAGGCATAGACAAAGCTCCTCTGCCAAAACCCTGTTGTTTGGGGAGAAAAATGAAACATCTTCACACACACACATATGTTGTGATGATTTTGACTAATAAAGGCACTGTGGGGTATACATACCTATCCCCCTCACGAGTTGAACCTTGTGACCTCCAGGGAGAAACAAACTTGTTTAACCTTTTAGGTCCCTTTCGGGTTGTATTTTTGTCATGTTGAATAGGACCATAAACATGTAAAGCATAAGACTGTGTAAACACTCATTGTCCAAACAATACAAAGATTAAATTTGTAAAACCCTAATTCAAAAATTCATCAAATAAAAATTTCAAGAAGTCATTAAAAATAATGTAACTGCCTCCTTAGAGAACTTTCTACTTCTCAGATTTTTAAGTCACTGCAAACCACATTAATTGAATGATAGGTAAGCATATACCTTAGAGAACTTTCTACTTCTCAGAATTGCAAGTCACTGCAAACCACATTAATTGAATGATAGGTAAGCATGTATATATATATATATATATATATGAGAAGAGAGGACCATGATGGTGAGACTTCTCCCTTTTTCTCAGTGAGAATATACACCAGACACCTTAACAACTTTAAACCTAACTCCAGGAATTTATAGAATGTATCAGACCTAAAATCAACACTACTTATAGTGAACTAGATGGCAGGTATTCAAACTTAGTATGTAAAGGATAAGAAGTTGTTTCAATGATTGAAGAATGGCAAGATGAGGAGCAGATGGACAACTAGTTTAAGTGGAAGAATGAACTCTTATTATACAAGGGTAGAATTCTCTTGTGCAAAATCTATAAAGTTAATTCTAGGGTTCTAGAAGAAAGTCACAGAGTGCCATCAACAAGACATATGTTTCTTTTGCAGACCTACAATAATGTTTGGTGAAGTTTCTGTTGAAAAGGTATGAAAATAGAAATTCAAAGATAGATAGTGAAGTGTGAGATCTGCCAAATAACAAGCACAAGAATGTGAAAAGTCCATGTTCAAAACAACTACTACTAATTCCATATTAAAGGGTGGAAAAATATTTTTAATATTTATGGATAGCATAACTTTGAGATATTTCTTTGATTATGAACATGAGAAGATTTGAGCAAGGAGCTTCCTTTCCTTTCTCTCAAGATGGAGAAGATGACCAAGGAGGATCGCAACATGAGTGTATCCCAACATTCTCATTAAAAGTTAGAAGGGCTACACGTAAGGAATATGAATGTAGCATACATGAAGCCTTTGACATGTTGAAGATAACTTCCAAGCTATACAAAATAAATTTAGGTTTACCCCAATTAATGATATGGCATGTTTTTGAAGCGTATAATTGCTTCGATCAAGAGTCAATATTCAGACAAAGATTTCAACATAATGCAATCAAGTAGAGTCCGGGTAGAAGTTTCTGAATGAGAATTGATGCCTTTGCTTCTCTCCATGAATAAATGAAGCAACACCTTGATATATGATGTACACCTACATGAGCATTTCAGTGGTATTATCTAGGTGAGGAAATGATAGCATGATAGCACATCACAAGAAAACTATTCAATGGAAACACAATTTGTGTTTCTTTCTATCTTCCTCCTCTTACTTCCACTATTGTTTCTGTTGTGGCATCGGGGGATTCCTCTTATGATGATGACGAGTATCCCTTTTCATGTTGTATATGTTTATGCCTTTGGTTATTTGAGAAGTTTAGTGTATTATATTTCAACTTCTAGGAGTTTATTCCGCTCTCACAGTGTGTCACTAATGGATTGTACTTTTGAGTCACATTGACCTACTTTTGTGGTCATTCATTTGGGCCTTAAAATTATCTTGACCCATCCTATGGAGTTATCCTTGGGAACTTGGAAGAGAAAGCATTGGAAAATAGATAAACAATGCCATTAGTTTGAATCTTCCATGTACTCACTCTGGTAGAATCAATGTAGTTATTACTCACTTATGTTGGACAAGCTTTGCCAAAAATTTCTGGAGGTATGGCTCATGCCAAGCTTCCGTACCATTTTCATTGAGATTATTTTCAACTGAAGTTGTAGTTTAGTACAACTTAAAGGGAAAGTCCAATATAAAAAATATTTGAAGGAAGACCTTGCATGCGAACTCTTGTGTATGCATAGATCATACTATGATCATCATAGTGAACCCATACCTACAAGGATTCTTCTGTCTTCTGCCATTCAAACCCACAACCATGTTCAGGCACCCTATAGACCTTGAAATGAACTAGTCATGCTCCTGTAGTTAATAAATTATGCACCTTTTAATGCACATAGCTTCCTAGTCGCACTAGTTCAAGGTTTTCTAAATTGGGCTCAAGCAAATAAGCATCACTCTATACGCTAATGTTTTGTCATTTGGTCATGGTTACTTGGGTTTGATTTTACTTAGAGTAAATAGTTTTATGAAACACTGCTACTTTACACTTCAACAATTACTCTAAACAAGTTAATCAATGACATGAGAATTCTTGTAACAAAAATATTAGAACTAAACAAATGTTTCAAAAAAATTGACTCACCTTTACATCCCTTGAGATAGGGAAAGTCTTGAAAATTGAGTCCATATGTACTTCTAGCGAGGAGCCCTGAAACGTTAATCCTTTTCAAGTAAGGTCCTAAAAGGTCTATGAATTTTACAATGAAATGTAGGCGAGAGCAACATAGGACAACTCATGTATGGTGGCTCGATTCTTCGAAATAAATTTACTGTGTTGACAAGAATGGACACAACAATGAGCCTCAACATGGTTATCAAATGCAAAAGATGGTGCTGTGAGAGTGGTGTTGTTGTTATTGGTCGATAAGGCCTTGCACATATTGGAAGTCTGAGACTTGGAAAGGAATGGTGATGGTGCCCTTATGTGCTTATTTCTCGTGTTCCTCCATCTTCCAATGTTGCAGGGTACCACACCACTACACGAATTTCCTTGATATAGCGATAATCATCTCAGAACTCTATTTGTGATCTACGCCATCTAATCTTACGACAAGCGAGAAATAATGGGATGGCAGCCCAGTGGCTCAATCTAAGCGGGGATGAGCCGCTAAGAAGTAATGGAGCAGAGCCCTGTCGTGTCGGGACCTTTGTAGATGCAGGTTGTTGATCATTACGACCGAGGAAGAGATGACCTAACCTGGCGATTTACTTCATTGCAAGTGTCGAGAAGCTATGGCACGAACAGTCAGCCGATTGCAGTGGACTTGAGCTACAAAACAATACATGGCCCTCTTCATGTATTCATGGCGACTATGCCCAACCTCTCCACACTCTCATTGCAGTACAATGGTGTGATGACCTCCAGGTCATAGTTTGAGTGGGTTGGGTCGATGAAGGCCAAGAATGCACTTTGGCACTTGTTGATTCATTGGACAAACACACATACATGGCAATTGTGATTGGTTGTGAACATCGTGAAAGGTGAGAGAAACCTCCCCTTAGAGCATGCTGGTGTAATAGTATAAAGATTTAATTTATTTTTTTAATTTTATGAAGTGTTTTTCATTTAATTTATTTTTTTTAAAGTTTTTTAAAAAAAAAAAATTTTTTGATTTTTTTAATTTTTAAAAGTTTTTTTTTTTTAATTTTTGGGGAATTTTTATATTAAGGTTTTATTTTAAGGTTTTTAATTTGGTTTTAATTTAGATGTTTTTAATTATTTTTGTTTTAGGGGTTTTAAAGAAGTTTTTTTGGGGTTATAATTATTTGTTTTTTCTATTTTTCTCTTACTTTTATAATAATTTTATTTTATAGTTTTTTTCATCTTTAGTTTTTTAAATATTTCTTTAATGGGTTTTTTAATATAAATTTGTTTTTAATTTTTTTTTTTTTTTTTTTTTTAATTTCAATTATTTTTATTGTTTTTTATTTGGTTTTGAATTTATCAAATTTTTTTTTTTATAGATTTTTTTGCTAAATATCTAAAAATAGTATTATTAACTACAATTGTTTTCTATGTATTGATAAGGTAAATAAATGTGTTAAAATAATATTTTCACTATATTTAAAAGTATGGAACCATAAATTTATTAAGGACACATAATTATATGAAAAATCTTAATTTAAAATAAATAAAATGGTGGTACAACATTTTAACATTGGATGAAACATGGAAACATGATTAAAAACACTATTGAACAAAAACAAATTATTTTAATAGATGAAAAACCACCATTGAGAAAAATAAAAAATTGTACAGTTGAAATAAGATGGAAAAAGCATTTAAAAAAAAAGTAGAAACATTTGCATCAAAATTTAAAATATAAAAAATCATTTAAAGGAAGGTGCTACCGGTAACACCATTTTTAAAATGGGTAAAAAATTTGGCCCCTCAAAAAACGAAAATTCTACATAGTTCTTATTAAATTGGTAACTATGTTTTACACATTTCCTTCCTTTACACTAACTTATGCATTATTCTTCATGCCTTCTTATACATATAGTTAGTATGAAAACAAAACTCTCTTGCATTGTAACCATACTAAATGAGATGTATCTTACCAATATTATAATTAATTAAAGAATATCATCGATGTTGAAAAGAGATAATATGAAACAATTAGTAATAAGAAGATAAAGTACAAACTTTGCAAAATAATAATAATAATAATAATTTATTTCTTACTAATTTAAAGAGTTTAGAAAATATAAAAATAAAAACCCTATTTATAAATTTTAGTAATCGCCAATTTATATATTTGTTAATTCAAAAATCTAAAATAACAATGAGTATTGATTTGGCAATTCAAAAATGTAAAATAATTTTAGTAATCACCAATTTATATATTTGTCAATTCAAAAATCTAAAATAACAATAAATATTGATTTGGCAATTCAAAAATCTAAAATAACAATAAATATTGATTGGGCTATGACAAAACAAAGATCATAGTCATTATGGATATCTATAATCCATGATTTTATTATATATATACATTGTAAATTCAAAAATCTTGTTTGGCTATGAGCGTATCTTTAGTTTTATTATATATATATACATTGTAAGTTCAAAATCATATTAGTGTAAATATTTTGATCATCCTTAGGATCATATTAATTGTAGGGATATCTATAATCAACAATTTTATTTTAATATATATACATTATGGTCAAAAATCTTGTTTGGCTATGACATATCTTTGATTTTATTATATATATACATTGTAAATTCAAAAATCATATTAATTATGAAATATCTTTGATCATCATAGATAGTTGAAATAATAACACAAAACTTCTTCATATTAATTATGAAATATCTTTGATCATCATAGATAGTTGAAATAATAACACAAAACTTCTTCCATTATTAACTTTTTCAACTCATATTATTAAATATAATATGATTATAATAAAAATGTATCTCGCAATATTAGAAAAGATAAGGTTCAAGAAACCTCTCGCATTATTAGAAAAGATAAGGTTCAAGAAACCTCGACCGACGAAAATATTAATATAATTATAAAAATTAAAAAAAAGGTTCGAAATTCTCGACCGACGAAAATATTAATATAATTATGAAATTATATTAAAATACTTGTTCTCACAATGTAAGTAAAGATAAGGTTGAAGAAACCTCAACTTCACAACGTAAGTAAAGATAAGGTTGAAGAAACCTCAACTAATAAAATATAAAGGAAGGGAAGAAAAACAAGGCCAGCAATGTTTTGCGAGAATCATTCCTTTACTTATATAAATGGTATAAAATGGAAGATAAACTTTTTCTATGCAATAGCAGGTTTTAGGTTTCATGGTTGTGTTTCATTTCAAAATTTGGGTTTAGGTGGGAGAATATGGGGGAGCAGGATTCATGGCCATCTGTTTCAGTTTAGGTTGGTTTCTAATTTATTTGGGCGTTGGTAATGGTGGGTCTGGTGTCCCCTAGTTTAGTTAGATTTTTCTAGTCAGTTTTCTTTCTGTCTAGATTAGCGGACTGGGTTACATCCGTGGTTCCTTTTATGTCATGTTAACCAGTTTTTTCCCTTGAACCCTGATCTGACAGGGTTTCAGAGCTAGTGTTTTTATTTGGATTTTCTATCATTTTGAAGTTCTGTTTTCTGACTACCTCTGGCCTTTAACTCTTTCACGTAGCGCCACTTCACACCTTGATTTAATGTTTTGAACAATTTTTGTAGTGTTATGCGCCACTTCACACCTTGATTTAATGTTTTGAACAATTTTTGTAGTGTTATTTAAGATTAGGTGGTTATAATAATGGGAGATGAGGTCATCTTTCCCTCGGGAGTGGAAGCTGTGGATCCTTGGGATCACCCTAGCTTCATCTTGATGGTCGATGCGAATTGCAAGAATCGAGGACTTAATGGACGTCTTAATGCCTCTTCGTCTATTCCATCTACTCATTTGGCAGATACACTTCCTTCATCCTTCACTGCTCCAAAGTCTGTATCGCAGCCACCTTCGTCATGCTCTTCATTTCGAAAGGAGCCTCCGCGGTTTCACGGGTGTTTTACGACTGCTGAGTGTGGTGCAGGCCTAGCCCCAACGAACAACACTCTTGGTACATTTACAAAGGATACATCTGAGTTTCTCAAATGGGATACGACACAGTTTAAGCCGCCTTTGGAGGAGCCAACTCAGGGTTTTGCGGGGAAGAGGCACTCCTCCAAGCTTTCAGCGAGAGTGTGGAAACCAAAAATAACAAAGTGTTCTTTAGTGTTGGGGATGGACATTGGGCTGGAAGAGTCTTGCTCACTCGCCATGTGTGCGCTGGTGGGTAGACTGGCCTACCGTTTGTTGTGTAAACTATCGGTATCAAAGTGGATGAAGGCCACATGGGAACCCATTTTGGGGTACTCTCTAGTGCTTCTAACCTTACCGAGGGGTTGGTTTGGCTTCGTCTTTAAGAATCTTGAAGACTCTGCGAAGATTTTAGATAGTTTTTGGGTTTTTGAAGGCGACAACCTTATGTTGAAGAGGTGTGTTAGCGTCAGAAGTCACTCCTGGATTGCGGCAAAAGCAGAGCCCAACGCCCATCAGTTTATGTCACAAATAATTTTAATGGGGTGGTCAAATGGATAGAGACCCAAGAAGGTATCGCTTTAACTCAAAAAACCGGGCCTGGTATGTAATACAAGAGAGGTCTTGATCCAGCTTCTGTCAGTGGGTTGATTATAAAATGAGCAGATGGAAGACTTAGTAGGAGGAGTGAGCAAGACTGCCTTGGGCATCAGGTCTTTCGGAAACTTGAGGAGGAAAAACTCAGAATACAAGATCCTCTTGATTCAGAGTTTCAGAGGCGCTGAAAGGTGACTTGACTAGATCTTCCAATTCCAAATCATCAGCGTTGAGAAAATACAAGAACAGATTAGAAACAATGCAACTATTACAGTGATCCAACCTACATCATCCTATAACAACGCAACTTGAATGGATCGTCCAATTTCGAGTTGTTCTAACACAGTGTAAACAGAGAGATGGAAAGAGGCTAACATTCATAAGACAAGAAATTTCAAGTGCCAATACATAACCAGAGCAACTAGTGCTTCATCAAACTTTACAATTGGGAGCCTTGCTCAACCATCGGCCCCTTACAAAAATGGCAAAATTGCCTACATATACTCACAACAAAGCAACAACAGCGAAAACAAGACATTGCATTAAAAACATTGCGTCTGCATGTTTGCTAGCAGTGTGCGCATGCAGTCTCTGAACGATCGTGCAATTATGATAGACGTAATCAAACTCCTGACAATCCTACGGATGAAACGACATGCCTTTAATTCTTTGCCGGACTTTCCATTTATAGCGGAGATGATGTCTAACCACCTCCAACAACTTTAATAACTGCTTCCTTGGGATCGGGAACGACCCTGATCAACTCTACCCTTTGGGACGTGGAGGTCTTCTCATGATGCCACCTGGATCGGCTGAACGGTCTAATGGATAAGGCGTGGAGGCTGGTGCGAAGACTGGGGTGCATGATAGTACACGAACGAAGGTTAGGCGGGGACGATTTGGCATGCTCGACATGGAAAGGGGAAGGGGAGTGATCAAGGAGACGACAGGGGCAAGACACATGGCAAGAGGGAGGATACAAGAAAAAGAGAAAAGGTGACGGGATGATTGGTAGAGAGGGGACAAATGTCGGAGGACGAGGAGGAGCGAAAGGAAATGGGCCACGACACGCAGACAAGTGGGGAACAGATGGCAGGGGAGAAGACGACACAGGAGGCGACACGATAGGAGGGGGCCCCCATGACAATATCATTCCATTCC
>SNQJ01S0120694.1:10889-38035 GCA_010110895.2 Picea sitchensis
CTGCCACGGTTTTCTCGACCCCAAAATGCCCAGCGACCCGACTGTAGTGTGCCTCCCAAATCATCTTGGCACGCTCGCTTGAAGGAACACAAAGGTGTGTCAGGTGACAAAGCAGGGCATCTTGGAGGTGAAAATTGGGAACTTGCTTACCCTCCAAGAGTGTATTGTATGTGTGGCTGAATTCCTGATCACTTGTGTAGAGAAGCGGCCAATCGGAAGTCTCGTGCCCACAAGAGTTGACCATAGTGGTTAGCGCCACGATGAGTGGTCGCCTGAGGCAGTCTACAACATTATTGGTGCTACCTTTTTTGTACTTAATGTTCAAATGAAACTGTTGCGGGTATGTGTACCACTTCTCATGGCGATCGTTCTACAACTTCCCTTATGTCTGTATGAACTTTAGGGGTCGGTGGTCTATGTGGATGACCGTTTTCTTTCCCAAAATGTAATGCTTCCATTGTCGACAAGCCTGCACAATGGAATACATTTATTTGTCATAAGTGGGATACTTTCGGACTGTGTTGAAAAGTCTCACTGTGATATGCCACTGGATGCCTATTTTGAGTAAGGACTGCCCCAATAGCATAGTCAGAGGCATTTGTCTCGATCTCAAATGGTAGTTGCAAGTCTGGTAATGTGATCACTGGTGCAGAGCAGAGGCAATGCTTCAATTCCCCGAACACCTTCTGTTGAGATTCGGACCAAAAGAATTTTTCTTTTGCTCCTCCCTTGGCGACTTGACTCAAGGGCCAAGTGATATGAGAGAATCCCAACACAAACCTACGGTAGAAATTGGCAAGACCTAAAAAGCTGCAGAGCTTTGTTAGGGGGGTGGTTGGGGTTGGCCAATTCTGAATGAATTGGATCTTTGTTGGATCCATGCACTCCTGAATGAATTGGATCTTTGTTGGATCCACATGCACCCCCCGCTCATCAATAATATATCCCATATATTGAACCTGGGTCATGCCAAAAGTGCATTTCTCCAAATTGGCACACAACTTGTGTTGCCGCAGTGTTTGGAGGACCTATCGGATGTGGTGGAGGTGCTCTTCCCAAGTCTGGCTGGAGATCAAAATGTCATCCAAGTACACCACTACAAATGAGTTGGTGAATGGCCACAGGATGTCATCCATAAGCCTCATGAAGGTTGCAAGGGAATTCATCAACCCGAAAGGCATGACCAACCATTTGAAAAGGCCCTCCTTGGATTTGAATGTGTCTTCCACACATCAGAGGATTCGATTGGTACCTGGTGATACCCAGACTTCAAGTCGATCTTGCTGAAATATTTCTCCCCCTTGAGTTGGTCCAAAAGATCATCAATCCATGGGATCGAGTACCGATTCCAGATAGTGATCTTGTTCAGTGCCCGATAGTCAATGCAGAGTCTCCAAGTCCCATCCTTCTTCTGCACCAACACAATCGGGCTCCCACAGGGTGATGAACTCGACCGGATGTGACCTTTCTACAACAACTCCTGAATATGCCTCTTGATTTCGTCATTCTCTAAAACAAAGCGCCGATAGATGGGTCCATTGGGCAGTGGTGCACCTGGGGTCAGATCGATGGGGTGCTTGACCTGGCAATGTAGAGGCACCCCTGCGGGGGAGGTGAAGATGTCCTCGTAATCCTCCACGACCTTATCCATCTGTTGTTTTCTTGTAGTGGGGCCCTGTCTAGAGGTCATGGCCACAGTCTTCCTCTTTCCCTTAGGGTGGATCATCAGGAAAGAAAATTTCCTGGTTTTGGAAATGAGCTTACTGCATTGTTTTGCAATAACCAAAGAGATGGCGGTAGGCGGTGCAATCTCTGGTATCATGTATATCTTATTTCTCAAAGTGATAATAACAGCATGAGGCCTGGACTCATACACAGCATGTCGCTTCCACAAGTACGGTTGTCCTAACAATACATCAGAAACATCAAGAGGAGCAATGTCACATAATACCTCATCCGTGAAGGGCTTGATGCTGTAGGAAAGGCGACATTGTTGACTAACGTGGAGGTCATGTCCTTGGTGCAACCATCCAATGGTGTATGGTTATGGTTGTTTTGTGGTCATCAAGCCCAGCCGCTTCAAGACCTCTACCGAGATGAGTTTCTTCTGGCTCCCACTATCAACAATGAACTACAATGGGGAACCCTTTACCCAGATCTTGGAATGGAAGATATGCTCCACCTCCTATGGATCTTCTGGTTCCTCCTTCTAGATCTTCATGTGGTTAACAGTGGCATTGGGCTCTGTATCGATAACCTGCTTCCCCCTGTCATTCCCCTTGTCAGGTTCAGATTCAGAGTCAAAGCATGCATCTGATTTAGAAGCCTTCAACTCAACTACCAGTGACTGCTTGGCCCAACACTCACTTGTGTTGTGAGTGGAGCTCTTATGGAACTCACACCACTTCCTTGTGTCCTTTTTTGGCTTCGAGGTGTTGTTCTTTGCTTGTGGCTTTGGCGCGTTGTCCTAGGCTGCCCCACCTTGGCTTGTTCCTTTGTTCTGTGGTTTGGGGGTACCATTCCTTTGCTTCTGATTTGCAAACCCAAAGTCTCGCCTCTTCTGTTTTAATTTATGCTCAATCTTGGCAACATATCGGTATGCCACACCAAGCGAGGATATGTCGAGGAACTCCATTTCCTCCTGATTGTATCTATGCAGACAACTGTAGTACTTTAACACCAAATGTTTCTCTGAATCTTTGATACCCAACTTTGTGCGTAGGGTATGAAACAGATTCGTCATCTTATGCACATCTTGGTCCCTTTGCTGCTGCAGCATAGTCCATTGTATGTATTTGTCCTCATAGCTCCCCATGGGATAATATTGTTCCTTGATGACATCTTGGAAAGAATTCCAAGTGGGTGCAGCCGAGAACAAAGAGGGTTCTCCCTCATCCTGTTGCTCTGAGTAGGTTTCCCACCAGTCCTTGACATGGGGGGTGGCTTTGACAAGTGCGAAAATAAAATTTCTCGGTCAGAAAAGTCATGAACCGAGAAATATCCTTCTAATTGATTCAACCATCCATCTATGGAATCTACATCTATTTGGCCCTCAAATATGGGAATGTCAAAGTTTACTTGTACCTTAAAAGGAGTGGTGCCTCCAGAGTGGTTGTTGGATGTCGATGCGCTGTCAGTGGGAATCCGTTGAAGAATCTGGGAAAAGTTGTCCATCATCGCATTCCTTTGTTTCTCAAGGGTCTCCTCGAGCAACATTTTGATAGGATATCTTTCTCCCTCATATTTATTTTCTTCCCCCATGGGCAGTCGTCAGGGTTTGCGAGGCTAATCTTGCAAAGGTTCAACCAGATTGAGCCCCAACTCCTTATACCCCGACCTCATTGGGGAAATGCAAAGAAGGATCAAGAATGAGAAGACCGCTCTGATACCGCTGATTTGGATTTATGTAGGAACACAATGAAATATATAAATACACATAAACACGGAGATGCAGCGGAAATAAGACTTCATTTCATTAATAACAAATGACTGAAATATGCTTACAGACAGAACGAAAATAAACTAGCTAGGACGTTGGTAACTTATCTCTGAGAAGAGATGTGGCGGCTACTGGCCTCTGAACTGTGTTACAATGAGGCTCGAAGGCCTATTATTATTGAGAAACAATGGAAAACCCTAAACATCCAAAGACCTAACCCTAGGAGACAAAACGCCAAGACTATGGGCCCCGTTTGGGTAAGTTGGTACATCAACATCTCAGGGACGTAACTTTGGCATACGATATTTGTTTGACATGTTTGATACCTTGTTAGAAATATCTATCCAAGTACTACAACTTTTGGGTGAGTAACTTGATCTATGATCCATGTTGCTCCCCATTTTCCCAAAAAAATGTCATATAAGGCCTCAAAACGGCTCTAGAAGTTCAGGACCCAAAAAAATGCTAAAAATAGTAAACTGAAAAACTGAAAGAAGCAATGGTGGGGGTCCAGGTGGAATAGGTGGGTGGCCACCAATATCCACCTGGATCAACTTTCTTTGGATCAAAATCTTGTGTCTTCTCTGCAGCTTTTTCTGACTCTTGATTGTTCTGTAGTCTTCCCTAGAGTCACTATGTATTCTCCTGTAACAGCACCTCCTCTAGTGATAACAGTGACTCTGGGATATTCTCCGCGAGGTTCTGTTGTGATTAGTTGTACTTGTTGGTTTACTCCTCGTCGTTCCTGAAGTTTGGCTAATAGCGCAGAAAAATCTTCTCTGACATGTTCAAATGAGTTGCAGTAGATGCAAGTGGTACAATGGTTCTAACAGTCCCTTTCCAAATGTCATGGTTGTGCGCATTTATAACAAATGATATGAACTCTACCTCAACCCATACCTCCTCCTCCTCCTTTTCCTCTGAATCCACCACGAGGGTTGAAATTTCCTCTTCATGGGGAATTATACTGTGTAGTGCTCCCTTCTTGTTGTACTTCACCTTAAATTTTGTATATATCCCTTGACCTTTCATGCATGAGGTCATAGGCCCTAAAATCCCTATTATCATGCCCTACTTACTTATAGAATGTGCAATACATATTTGTGGGTGTCTGAATATATTTTTGCATGTAATTGCATTTGTCGGGGTGATGTCTGTTTCTACATACCTCGCACCAAGGTAGCGTAACTTGCTTCAAAGGGATCGAAGCTTCAGATGCCAAGCACTCGTGAAATAGGGGGCAGTTCTCCTTGTAATGGCCTTTTGATTTGCATCTAATGCACCAAATATATTATCTTTTATCTTTTCCCCTGTCTTTCTTTATATCTTGGACCTGAAGAGACAAACTAGTAAACTAAATTAAAATCTGACTCATACCTGAACTGGATTCTCCCATAGGTGTTGATTCTAGCTTCATGGAAATATCCAGTGCTTCAGCCTACGAAGAAATCTTCTATTGCATCAGAGGGACTTTGATCTGTGGTAAAAGGGCTGCAATATTCTTCTCATCTAGGATCTAAAAAGTTATCTGGCCCATTAAGGTTTTAAACCTTTGATTAAACTCCCAAACAAGGTCAGCTATTCTTTGCTTGATTTCTTATAAATCTGTAATGCATTGCAACTTTGACTTGGGTTTCTTGAATTCTGTAACCAACGCATTATTGATCTCATTCAGCGGTTTAGGTTGTGCAATTCCTTGGACAAGTTTCATGTACCAACTCAATGCGTGGTCTCTCAAGGTAGTACTAAACTGAGCTCGTTTAACAGCTTCATCAGTGATATTCTTAATACTCCATACATCTTCACATAGAAACTAGTGTTGATCAGGATCTTCAGATCCATCCCCTCTAAAGGTGGGTAACCTAATCTCATCTTCCATAGATCTTCCTAGGTTTCCTAACTGAGTGTGCACTGAACCACTTGTACCAGTGATCTAAGTGCTCTGATAACTTAGGTTACTCTGGTTACTTAATGCTACTGAAACAATAGGGGTTGTAATAGAACTTACTTCAACACTCTGCGCAGTCCTTGAATTTTCTTACTCTTCTCAATGAGGTTCTTCAGTATTCTCTTCTTCTGCCCTAGCAGACTCTGAATGTTCCTCATTCAGTAACTCTTCTACTTCTCCACTGTAGAACCCTTCTTCTTGTGTTGGTTCATGACTCTTCTCGAACAAGTTCACTAGAGGAACTTCTCTGAATTCCCTCCCACTGCGTGTGTGTGTCCAATCTCTATGTCGTCGTTGTCTGAATTCTTGAACATTAGCCTTTTTAGTCTGACCCACTACTATGTCATCAAGATGTTCTTCTCATGCAATAACATCTTGATTTTCAACTTCAAGAAGTGTAAAAATTTTCCTCTAGGTCCTTTAAATAAATATCTCTCTGCTTGGCTATATCATTCTACCTTATCAATAGCAAACTCTGTGATATACTATCAAACTAGTGATCTACTACTCTTGACATGATGTTATCAACTCTTTTGACCTTCTTGATCAGTGTCGACGTCCAAACCACAAGCGGTATAGATCTGATCTCAAACTGTGTGTCTGCTAATCTGGCTAGCCACTCATATATCTCCTTATGAATTCCTCCAAAGAAAATCTCGTGTATATCAGTAAAGATATACCTTCCCAACCAGTATTCTGTGCTAATATTAGGGTTCTTATTCTGAGCTTCTGTGAAGTCCTTTTCCTGTTCTTCTATCCACTTCTGAATCTTTGTCTTCGATGGAAACCACATTGACATTCCCTCAAGAAGATCCAGATCCTGGAAACAGAATCATTTGTTGGCACAAGGTAAGACCCAGGGTTCAGTTGTAAGAGCGCACCAACAATCCCTAACTACTGGCCCTTTCGGTAATACGTACAAAGTAGATGCAGTCTCACTCGAAGTAGCAATAAGGGGTTTCAGGACACGGGCTTCTACAACCAGAGGAAATACAAAGTGGATCCAATACAAGAACAACAAAACATCTAGATATCAGTTACCAACTTAGGCCTAGTTCACACAGTTATCTATCAGATCTAACATAGTAATGCAATAACAGTATATCATAGAGAAAAAGAACACAACATCAATCACACACAACAAAAAGATGTACGTGGTTCACCCTCTCCTTAGGGATACATCCACATAACTGTGCTTTATAATATATTAGGTAAAGTATACAGTCTTATCTACACTCTTAGCTAGCAAATCTTCTGTCTTTCGATCTTCTCTCTTCCTCCATTCCCTGTGCACCCAGCTGTAGGGTTGATCTTCACACCCAGCTGAATATCTTACAACACAGACTTTTCTCTCCACACAATCATCCTCTCTCAGTAATAACAACAATCGCTCATCATAACATAATCGAACTAACGATGACAACAACAACAACAACCCCATCCCAGGTCCTCTTGACCTTTATTTATACATTACAATAGATCAATGACAGCCTTAGGCTAAATCCTACGTCTCTAAAACCCTTGATACCAAAACCATAGGTGTCTAAAACCCTACGTCAACTTGACCCACTTTTCAGGGCTTCACCAGCCTGTCTTTCCTTCTTTCCCGTGAGGTGCTCCACAACATCTACTGGTGGATTTTTTTGCTTGCTGAATTTTCCATGATCTGTCTTCCTTGTTTATCTATCTTCCTCAATCTCCTCATCCAACAACTTTCTTTCTCCTACTTCACTCTGTCTTATCTTCTCTTTTTCTCACTTCGACCCAGTATTAGTCACTGTGTCTTCCATGAAATTCGCATTTCGTCTTTTCTTCCTTCATATTTTCTTACTTCCAAAACCAAGGGCCAACAACCCCATTTGATTAGACCACCTTGATGACATTGACACTTCAAGACATCATGCTTCATGAATCTTCAACACTCTTCCCTCTTACTTTCCCGACTTGCAAAATCACGAAAAGCTGATCCAACAGTCCACCTCTCTTCTTTGATCAAGGGCTACGATCTTATCATGATTTCACATTTCGTGAGTTCTACTAACTTTCTCCTTGACCACTCCATCTCACGAAACCATGAAACATTGATCATGCACCACGTGTCCTTCGCAGGACCAACGGCTAAGATGGAACTCACGATTTCGGACCTCTGGCACTATATTTCGTGCAACTGCAGGATCTCGATTACCCGATCATCTTCGATCTAATCTTTCTGGTGGATCTTCATCATCAAAAACTGATCTTTCTCGCTCTCTTGATTTGAGTCCACATCAAACCACTCCAAGTGTTGTGCTTGGTGGTCATGACTGCGGCCTGTAAACAATTACTCGGATGACTAGCTGAGGGCTTGGGAAAACAAAAGGATCAGTGGCAAAGGAAAAAAGAGGGGTGATCAGCCTTAGGGAAAACATGAAGGCTAAGGGTCAATATTTCTTATACAAGATGCTAAGGAAAAACAAGTATATCAAACAGGTGAAGACAAATAGTTGAAAACTATGAGCCGAAAGGAAAACTTACGATCAAGTCTACAAAAAGAGAGAAACAGGCAAAATTACAGACCTAGGTAGAAAACACAGACTCACAAGACCTTGACAAGTTTATGTGCTAACACAATGTGTCTGAATCCTTTTGTTATTTCTGTAGTTACGGTTAAATGGTTAAATGAATGAATGGTTTTAATTTCAGTGCGCACTAGAATATGTATGTAGAATCAATATTATGAATGAATGAATTAGTAGGTTTGATGAATTGTATGATAGAATGCATGGTTAAGTATGAACAGAAGCAGTATAACAACCCCAACACCTTCCCCGATTGCAGACACTTACATCATGCAATCACCCATAATTCATCTCGGGTGAGACTGCAATGTGCACTCTATGTGTGGTGTTTCCTTTTGGTTTACCAGAGGGGTCGATGGTGAAAGGGGTTTTGTTGGAGAACTAAGGTAGAACCCGAGTCAGACCATACTTCCAACAAATGGTTTTGTTACTAGATGGAAATTAGAAGAACAACTGAGAAGGGGTTTGGTGAAGAAGATACAGTGGTAAAAAGGGATGTTCGGGCCATGGAATCCTACGAAGAAAGAGATTGAAATATGGTTGGAAACAAAGCAGTTGGAGTTCACGCAGAAAGATAATAAGGGTTCCAGGTATACACCACGCCAGTACCTACAAAGGTATGTGTTTTTTATTTGAATGAAGCATTTTTCTATTATTTTCCAGAGTTATTGCAAGATTGGATATTAAGGTTGAAGGATACCCATCGCATGAACCGGATTAGACCAATTGAGTGGACTACTCAAGATATTGTGCATTTGTAAAGGACTTATAATAAATTCATGCGTGAAGTAGATTTCTAGTTGGATAGATTTAAGTCATACACTGTTGCAGACCAAGATTTCTTCAATGATGACAAGGAAGAGGTAGAGGATCTTTGTGCCATAGGGAATATTGAGGATATCTTGAGTGCCACATATGAGAAGAAAACTAGAGGTCATGGGTCTAGTGCAAAAGAAGGATCTCTATTCCAAATCTAAATTAGTGTGGAACCCACAACCCCATGTGTGACTAAGAAAATTGAAGAAGAAAACTTGGTTAACTGACAAGTGATTAGTGGTAGAACAATTTTCAGACAAGGTTCTAATTCAAGAAGAAGTAATTTAGCAAGTAGTAGCCAAGTTTCTACACCTTGAGAAGGTGGTAGCACAGCATACTTCACAATGGAAAGTCAAGATTCCACCATTAGGTTACCTAAGTTCCATGGAGATGGGTCGGAGGACCTAGAGAAGCATATTTTCAACTATGAAAATATTTTGGTAGCCAAGTAGGTTACAGACGAATATACCAAGGTCGTGCAGTTATACATCACATTCAAATACTGCACATTAGACTGGTACATGGGTATCACAGTAAATAACCCGACAGGAGTGCCTACAACTATCACTAAGGTGAAGAGGCATTTGATCAATGAATTTCAGACGCCAAGCTCAGAGGATCATTTTCTGAACAAGATGATAGAGATTAAGTAGAATATAGGAGATTCAGTCTGGTAGGTTGATCAGAAGTATAAAAGGCTTAAAGGTAAGTTGAAGTTCCCTATCACTGATATGCAACATAGACATTTATTTGTTAATTCTTTATTGCCACACTTGAAGTATCCTTTGAGGCACCAAAAATTTCAAACTCATACTGAGGCCCTACAAGCAACCTTACAGTTAGAGGAAAATCAGTATAAGCATACCAATCCAGTAGTGGAAGAGTTGCAATAGGATTTGAAGAACTTGACATATCAATTGAATCAGAATAAAGGTAAAGAAAAGAGAGAGGATGTCAGGTGTACGATGTATAGGACAGAAGGTCATCATGAGAATGAAAGTTCATTTTTTTCATAGTATATAGGAGTGGGTATGCAAAACCCCTTATCTTTAGGAGGACCGTGGTGTGAGATATGTAAAGTACATGGACATGATCCTTATCATTGTCCCCTTATGCAGAAGTATTAGATAGTTCCAAAGAGAACTTTTTGTAATTTTTGTAAGTCAGTGGGACATGAAGACAAGGATTGTAGAACTCTGGAGATGATGAAAGAATGGATTTCAGATACATATAGGGTATAGGCTAAACACATACCAGGACAACTTGCAGAACATCCATGATGTAGTAACACATAGTAGTTTGCAACCCCATCACAGTATAATAATGTGCATCAGTTTCAAGGACAACCTCAGTATATTGCATCATCATAGTACAACAATACACAACCACAGTATAATGAGGGACCTCAATATAACACACCGCGCGGAGATAATCAGGTTAACAAAGGAGGTTTTAGAGGAGGTGGTTGCAGAGGAAGAGGATTTGGAGGAGGTTAAGGACCAATGGTTTGGCATAACTATCAGAAGCCTAGACACTATGTAAGATATTGTCCATTACCACCTGCGACATGTATGTATTTTCACGCAGTAGACCACGAAAAAGAATACTATCTGACATTGTTGATAAAGATATAAGAAAAGAGAAACTAGAAAAATCATAATGTGCAGTGGATTTTTATGGAAGACAGGGAATAGGATGGAAAGAAGATCCATATAGTGACTCAAGCTAGAGCTAAGACAGGTGATGATGTAGCAAAATAGAACCTAGATGTACTCCAATGGGTAAGGAAGAATGCAAAACCTGAGCCGAAATTTGATGAGCACAAATAAAAGAATATATTCAAGGAAGCCATACAGGATATTTTGAAGGAAAACATTGCATCTACCTTAGGAACAAAGCCAGTAAACGATGTACCAATGTATGACAAGCCTCCCTTGTTTGATCAAACCAACAAAGAATAACCTTTTGAGCAAGTAAGTAACTTAAGAAACTTTTTTGTATATTGTGTCAAGCTATTAAATGATAATTCATCTCTACAAGTACTACAGAATCTGTCAGAAAAGTGTAATGGTGGGGAACAGGGGGTAAAGACAGTAAATTGGGTCTGAAGGAAGAGAAGAACCAGCAAAGAATTGAGGTTGAATGCAAACATTGGAGATTTCAATATGGGAGATATTATATTGGACTTAGGGTCTAAATTCAATGTTATACCAAAGAATACATGGGAAGCCATGGCAGAACCTCAATTAGGCTATTCACTTATTCATTTGAAGTTATAAAATCAGTACAGAGTGGTGCCATTGGAAATATTGAATGGGATACCAGTAGATCTAGATGGTATACACACAATGGAAGACTTTGAATTCATTGACATAGTAGACAATACTACACCATATCCATTTATATTGGGGTTGGATTGGGCTTTTGATAACCAGGAAATCATCAATTTTAAGACAAGAAATATTATCTTTGAATCTAGAGAATACAGAGTTATTGCACCTTTGGACCCATCAGAAGGAGGAAGGTATGTGGAACCCACAAATAATATCCTTACAAAATATGTAATCATCTTTACAGAACCACCGCGTGTGAAGAATATTATATCAACCCAACTACAAATGGAATGTTGAGTTGGAGAAGTATTATCTCTTGTGCTTCAAACTCTGACACGGGACTGGAAAAATGGCAGTAGCGACTACATGAATTATCAACTAGAAGATGTGCCAGAATGACGCACACGCTGAGATGGATTGGATCTAAGGTAAGAGAACCACCTACTTTTTATGGTTAGAGCAATTTAGAATAATTTTTAGAAAAGTTTGAATTAGAAATTTTGGAGAATCAAAGGATATTACCTCTAGACATAGCATTGAAAGAAACACCTTCCTGTTGGTGGGGTGCACATAAGGAGAAGATTAAGAATTGGTTTGAGTGTAAAAGATTGCTGCAAATTAGATTCGGCACAAAGCATGAGAACATTTTTTTGGAAAAATATGATGGGATTGGACAACCCATGGCACACATAGATGGTGTATGGTCCAATGGAAATTGGTACCACCAGAAGAATGGTGTATGGTCAAAAATTTACTACGTGAATACAATGAATTTTTCCCAACAACATTTTCATAAATGAAGTTGTTAGCAAGAGAATTAGGAGAGATGAATATCTCTTTGAATCCATAAGCCAAACCTATAAGACAGATACCTTATAGGTTGAATCCAATATATAAGGAGAAAGTGAAGGCAGAAATTGACAAGATGCTAGAAGTCGGTTTCATAGAACCTGTGGAAGAATCAGAATGGATCAGTCCTATGGTGGTACAAGAAAATAAGAAAGGGGGAATCATGATCTATGTTGACTTGAGGAAACTAAATGATTATTGCATGCATGATCCTTTTCCCACCCCATTTACAGATGAAGTTTTGGATAATATTGGAGGTCAAGAAGCTTATTCATTCATAGACAGGTTTTTAGGATATCATCAGATCTAGATTGTGCCAGAAGACAGACATAAGACAACATTTGCAATAGAATGGGGATATTTTCAGTATCCAATCATACAAATTGGGTTGAATAATGCACCTGTAATTTTTAACAGAGTGGTAGTAACATGTTTTAAGGATTTCATTCACAAGTTTTTGGAGGTTTACTTGGATGATTAGACAATGTTTTGTTTATTGAAGGACAACATCGTAGTACTAAGAGTGATGTTGGATAGGTGTAGACAGTGTCATATCTCATTGAATATTAAGAAGTTCATTTTCAACGCACCTTTTGGGATTCTGTTAGGAAATGTGGTGTGTAAACAAGATATGTTGGTTGATCCTGTTAAAATTGTTGTCATAGTTAACTTACCACCACCAAAATCAGTGTGATAGTTGAAGAGTACACTTGGTCATATAGGATATTACAGGAAGTTCATAAGGGGATATGCACAGATTACTTCCCCAATGGAGAATTTATTGAAGAGGGACATCAAGTGCTAGTGGAATGATGAGTGCCAGAAGAGTTTGGATATTTTGAAGGAAAAGATGGTCACTGCACCAATTCTAGTGTTTCCAAATTGGTCAAAGGAATTTCATGTGCATGTGGATGCATCTGTAATAGAATTAGGAGCAGTATTAACTTAGCCAGGAGAAGGTGATATAGATCACCCTATAGATTTTTCAAGCAGGAAGTTGTCGGACTCAGAGAAGAACTATAATACTAAAAAAAGAGAAGGTCTAACTATGGTTTATGCTTTGCAGAAATACAGACATTACTTGCTAGGACATCACTTCAAGATGTTTGCAAACCATTCATCCTTGATATATTTAGTCAATAAGCCAGTGTTGGAGGGAAGGATATGCATATGGCTATTTCTATTCCAAGAATTTGAATTTAAGGTTGTGGTGAATCCTAGAAGATTGAATGCAGGACTAGATCACTTATCCAGCATAAATAATGGAGAAGAACCCAGTAACTTGGAAGACAACTTTCTAGACGCACAATTATTTTCAGTACGGGTTGCAGATGAATATCTTGCTGACATTATTTAGTTTTTGAGTATATTATTTGCACCAAGAGAGTTTACTATTGCGCAAAAGAAAAATTTGGTAGTCAGAGTTGCAGACTATCAACTGATTGTAGGTCATTTATACAATCTTGAAGCAGATAACATCTTGAGGAGATGTGTAATCGAGCATGAAAGACCCATTATTTTGGAAGAGGTGCATGAAGGAATTGCAAGAGGACACTATGCAAGAAAACGTAATGTGTAGAATATATTGCGTGCAGGATTATGGTGCCCAATAGTTCATAAGGATGCAAAGGAATATTGCCAGAAGTGTGATGTTTTTCAAAGAGTTGGAAATCCATCCAGGAGGGATGAGATTCCATTGATACCACAAGTAACTTTACAAGTGTTTGATAAGTGGGTAGTATATTTTGGAGGTCCAATTAATGCACCAACAAGAATATCAGAAGCTAGATATATTATCACAACGATAGAATACTTGACCAAATGGGCCGAGGAAGTAGCAGTGAAGGATTGTAGCATAGATAATGTAGCGTGCTTTTTATTTGAACATGTAGTAACAAGGTTTGGATGTCCAAGAATATTGATGATTCATCAGAGGACTCACTTTATCAACAATAAAATTGAGGCAGTACCTGAAGAATTTAAGATACATCACCAGAAGAGCACTCCTTATCACCCTCAAGAAAATGGAACAGTGAAAGCCTTCAACAAGATTTTGGAAAATGCCTTGACAAATATTTGTAATGGGAATAGAGATAATTGGGACTTGAAGGTACCAACAGTACTTTGGGCTTATAAGACTACATACAAGAAGCTAAAAGGGCAGACACATTTTAGATTGGTCTATGGACAAGAGCCAGTAGTTCCCTTAGATTGTTTGATACCAAGTTTGTACATTGCAACCATTACACAAAAGATAGAAAGGGGTGCAACGTAGGAAATATTGGCTCAACTGATGGAATTGGAAGAGGACGTAATCTTAGCAGGTTTTCATCAGGAAGTACAAAAAGCAAAGGATAAAGCATAGCATGACAGACATATCAAGATGAAGAATTTTAAGAAAGGAGATCTGGTTCTCCTCTATGACAGTAAGTATTTATAGCACCCGAGGATTCTCATAATGCATTGGCAAGGGCCATATCAAATAAAGTTTGTCACGAATGGAGGTGTTGTACAACTGCAAGACTTAGCAGGCAAGGAAGTTCAAGGACTGGTGAATGGTAGTCAGCTGAAACTGTATAAGGATAGTTGACCTACTAACTCCCAGTAATTGTGGCACAACAAGTAAACTTGTACATATTGTAAATAGTAGGAGTTAAAAGAAGAAAAAGGAAGAAAAAACTGGAAAAATAAAGAAAAAACCAAAAAGAAGTAGATAGAGGAATAAGTGATAGACATGTAGTTGGGAATGGCACCGTGGAACAGACACAAAATTGGTGCGACATAATTCATAAGCCTGCACGGAGGAAAATTACACATTGCATAATGAGATGAAGAGTAACTGGAAAAGTGGAAAACAGGTGAACAGAAAAAAACGAACACGTCAGAGCATTAATGACAAAGTCTATAAAAAGGGAAAAGACGGAAAAATGAAAAACACTTGTGATTTTCGAGCAACTGAGTGACAGAGAAACCAAAGTGCAAGTAATTAGAATATTTTGAAGGACCTAGCCAAGATCTATAGACGATTTTTTCGAAAGTAAGAAGATGGCGTCACCAAAGTTTGGACAACCAAGACAGTTCGCACAAAGGACCCATAGCCATAAAAAATCACCAGAAGAAAGGACCAAAGTGGTTGATGTGGATGATATCCCTACCACTGAAACTAGATCTATCATCCCAACAAGGGTTGAAGAAGAAATCCCACAAGAAGAAGCGGCAGAAGTTAGCCAAGCGAACCCTAGCACAGAAACCCTAGGAACCACACACATAAAGAGTGAAGAAGAAGAAGAACTTGAAGAAGAATTTGCAGAAGAAAACCCAACCATGGGACAAAAGAGGAAAGCACCAAGCAAAGAAACCCTAGTGGATATAATTCTACCTCATATCCCAGATGTTGTAATCGTTGTTGAAGACATACTCAGAAAAGTGGTGAAATTAAAATATGTAGATCATGATGTAACAGACACAGCAAAGTTTCCTGAAATTGCACAGGAAATATATTTAGAGAAAAAGGAGGATGTAGGATCCTCAAAAAATCTATTTTTGGAGCCCACGCAATGGATCACGGGCTTATACAATTTGGGTATCATGAACTTGTTGGAAATAAATCATTTCGGGCATGGTAAGGACGTGGGAAACTGTGTGAAGCAACTATTGGCAAGGGTATATGGAGGTATCCTATGGATGGAAAGGTTGGTCCCTATAGATGTAGACCTAATAGAAAACTTTACAGGTTTTCCTACCAACGATGTAAAACCAAAGGATTACTTGGACAACAAAGCAAGGGACAAGGAGATTGCAGAATGGTTAAAGAATAGTTCAGGACAGACAGGGGAAACAGGGATATAGTGATAAAGGATATCAACGATCAGATGACGAGCTTTTCCACGAAACTTATGGACTGCAAACTCTTCAGGAAGTGTAGAAAGAAAGAGGCCCCGTCAAGAGGCATAACAACAATTGTGTGGTGCGCAAAGGGTATAGTGTTAAGCTGTGAGCCTTACTTATTAAACCAATTTTTGATAGACTGTGGGGATGCACAGGATAATGGGGCATAATTCCATTACTCTTGGATACTGATATTGGTAGCATTGGTAGGATGGAAGGAACCCAAATTCACAGCATTCCCGGATAGAAAATGAAAATGTTGTGCAATGCGGTATACAACTTTATGGCATGCAAAAGAGAATGTGTGGAGAATCCCAATTGAGGTAGTCAAGGAAAACGAAGGAATTGTCAACTTTAAGGCTTCAAGACACCACATGTGGATTCAGGCTAGGAGATATCCAAAGAAGTAGTGGCTAGAAATGAGGTAATACACAACATGTGAAGAAGTAGAATGGATAGTGAAGGATTGGCCTACTCAATGGAAAGTCCCAGTAACATAGAAGAAAGGAACAAAACCTAAGGAACAAGTAGAAGTGGGTCCATCAAAGAAGATAGGAAATCTAGCAAAGAATACAAGGAAGGTTGCAGAGTGCATTCAGACCTCGGGAAGTAGCGTAGCAGTAAAGAAGCCAAGGAAGAAAGACACCATGTCAAGGGAAGAACTAAAAGGGGATGGAGAGAAGGTAAATGGAGATAGCTATCGTCAAAAGGAATTACAGGATGATGAAGTGGAAAAGAAGAAAATTGAGGTGCAGACCTCAACCCCAAAAAAGAAGAGGACTGGAACATGTGAGGGAGAAATTAGGAAGATCAAGTATCACAAGAATCCTCCAGTACTTACTATTACAAAAGATGACGCATATAAAGTCCAAGATAGAGGGGAGAATGCAGTACTTGCAGCAAAATCACAAAGAGAGGATATAATGGAGAAGTTAATAGAAGTTCATGACATTATAAAAAGGTTGTAGATAAGTACAACATATCATCCTATAGTGCACCAGAAATAAAAATCACAGGAAGCACCAGCACATAAAGAAAAGAAAGAGAGAGTGCAGACAGTAGTAAAGAGCAGTGACAGATTTAAGGTCATGCAGGAAAATTTTGGAAGTAGACGAGAACACAGCATAGAAACAAGTGAAGGATATAGAACATCTAGTGTTGGTTCTAGAACATATACCCACGAAGGCATTATATGGGTTACAGGCGAGCGTGATGCAGGAGGTTCAATCTAGACCTATGGCGGATTCCACCAACCTAACCCTCGATCGGGAGGTTAAGGATATCTTGCAGGTAACTAGTGAGAAAATAACACTAGAGAAGGAGGAGGAGAAACAATGTGTAAATAAACTAGAGAAGAAACTTGCAAAAGTATATAGCAGGATATGAAACTATGCACAGGAACTGGAGGTCACAACAAAAGAGAAGATACAAAAGATTGCACAAAAAATTGAGAAATATGAATAGAAGATAGCAAAATTAACATAAAAACTAACTACAAGCACACCTCTAGAAGTACAGGAATAGCGAGAGCAGGAGGCTACTGCACACATAGATAGCATAGTGTAGGAAGTAAAAGAATCTATGGATTTATATGACAAGACTATGCATATTTGGATCATCCTGGAAGAAGATGAGAGGAACCGGCAACAGGAGCATAGAGAAGAAAAGTTGAACATTGCAGTCTAGGACCTAAAAAAAAGCATAAGACAATGGTCATATCCCTAAGACTGAGGGCCACACAAAAGATGAAAAACTTGTAGACATAGGTAAAGGCTGCATAAGAGGAGAAACAAGCACGATAGGATCAATTGGAGCCCCTACAAGCACAAGCAGAACAAATGATAACAGCATTGGAAGTAGAGAAAGCCAGCTTGGAACAGGCACATGCAGAAAGGGAAGTGTTGAAAGAGCACATGACAGCGTAGGATGTGGATATACTAGCATAAAAGAGTACACAAGATAAGGATATAGTGATAGAGTTGGAAAAGAAGTTTCATGCACTGGAGGTAGCACTACAATAAGTGAACTCAGTCTAAGTGGCTCAGGATGAGCCACATGTTAGTGTTGTGGGGTTATTGGCATAGGCCTATGTTGGGAGAAAAAGTCAATTTTGAAGCAAAGATCGAGAACAGTGTAGAAAATGAGGTAGATGGGACCAAGAAGGAGAGTACGCCATGTTTTGAGGAAAAGCAGCATGCACGGCAGGATTTGCAGAAATCCAGTGCATATGTGGACAAACCTAGCCATGTTAGGGTTAGGGTTTTGGAATGTTTTGTAAGGGTTTTAACCCATTTTTGTAGTATAAATAAGATGTATGAGGTATATTGGAGGACCATGTTTGTCTTTGGTATCATCTTTTTGTTGTCCTTGTGAGAGAGAGAACTTACTTTTTTTAACACTTTTGAGTCTAAGTTTTGTTGAGAGCTTTGGAGCTCAGATGGAGGCAATAGACTGATGTAACAGAGGGTCAGGTTGCAATTTGTGTAGCTTGGTGCGACAATGGTCAGCCTCGTTACTCACACACTATACTATGATGTAATGTGTGCGGTGCTATTTTGATGAAGAATAAGAAATAAGAAGAATATATTTGTGGACATAGCCCCAAGGAGGGTGAACCATGGTAAAAACCTATGTTGCAATGTGTCTGAATTCTTTTGTTATTTATGCAATTATGGTTCAATGGTTAGATAAATGAATGGTTTTACTTTCAGCACGCACTAGAATTTGTATGTAGAATGAATATTATGAATGAATGAATTAGTAGGTTTGATGAATGGTATGATAGAATGCATGGTTAAGTATGAATAGAAGCAGTAGAACAACCCCAACCCCTTCCCCGATTGTAGACACTTACATCATGCAATCACCCATAATCCATAATGGATGAGACTGCATTATGCACTATGTGTGTAGTGTTCCTTTTGTTTTACAAGAGGGGTTGATGGTGAAAAGGGTTTTTTTGGAGAACTAAGGTAGAACCTAGGTCAACCCATACATCCAACACTCAACCGGCCACAACCACTTTCAAGTGGGGTTGGGATTTCAACCATTGGGTCCCATGGATGTTGCATTACCCCTTGAGGCCACCCAGGAAGACTTGTCCCATGCTCAAACTAAAGCCAACAAAGATACCAAGTTCTTTGAGTGGATCCATCACACCCTTCAACAGGTTCAGGATATTTTATAAAAGTCCAATTCCAAGTACAAGCAGCACAATGATCAACACCGGGTGCCACAAAAGTTTCGGGTGGGAGATAAATTTGGTTGCATTTGCAGAAAGAATTTCGTACAGGGACCCATTGAAATATTCTTCCACTCCTATATGGAACTTACACCATCACTAAGGTTGTGGGTGATAATTCTTTTGAGCTCAACATTCCCCCCTTCCTTGGCATGCATCCAATATTTAATGTGGACCTCCTTCGGCCATATTTTCCACCACTATTGGACACCTCAGAGATAGAAAAATAGTTGAAATCCATAGAGCTCAACCCTAACTGCATGGAACATGCATACACTAATCAGATCATGGAAACATAGGTCAAGGGCACTCACCAAAAAAGGATCCAACTTTATCAAGTTGTCAAAGCAGGCAGCTCCTACAAAGGAAACTGGCCCACAGAGGGCCAAATTCAGTAGAAATTTCCTCATCTGCTAGGGGGACTCAATGCAATGGATACCATTTCTTCCTAAGGGGGGGGGGATTGATATAGGTGGATATCAGTGGCTGCCCACCTATTCCAACTAGCTCACTTACACATTTCATCTTGGCAGTTTCATTTTTCATCTTAGCAGTTTTCATTCTAGCTTTTAGGGACCTAAACTTTCAGAGTCGTTTTGAGGCTGTAACACACCCATGGTGGGGCTTCGAAATTTAGTTCTTCTTAAGAACTCAAGACCTCCCTTTGGGGTCTCAAATCCATTTTTCTCATCTAAGGATTTCCATCCACGGTCACTAAACTCATAACTGAGCTCAGAACTGGCGGATACACCTCTCCCAAGTTTCTTTGGAGTTCATTAGTCGAGGCCACGGGACCTCAACATGGGTCCGACTCAATAGGTTCTTCACATGCATCAGAACTTTGTACTTCAGGTGTTCTTGACTCACCTAATTCTGATTATGCTAGACTCTCGACTCGCAGATAGACACGGGTCAAATCGACGATCCATGTTATTGTCACAACCAATGATTGAGATTGACTTCGGGTCTCTAGATTCAGGAGTTCTTGACCCTCCACTCTTTAACTCTTCCGGATTAGTTCCAGAGTGAAGAATATGACGACACTTTTCCTTTCTAATGGATGGTTTAGATATGCTTCGCTAATTTTGGCTTCGGGTCTTCTTTGGACTCTCTACGATACTATGTTTCAAATCCTTCGGAGTTCCAAAGTTCAATACTCTCAAAGTCAAATTCCCTTCACCAACCCCGTTGGCTAGGTAGGTACATACCAGTGGTTGACACATAGTTGGGTCAAGGGAAACACATGCCCTCACCCGGGATATTGCATGTCACAATTCAAGAGCCCTATGGGGTAGGTGATGCACATAAATCCATGTGGCACGCGGCTTGTTAAGGTTGAATTCATTTCATCATGCATGATGTCACCATACCTCATCACCTTAGGCGGATGGCTTCTAAGTTCCTCAGATATCATGGATAAGACCCATTCATGTAGACCTATAGATCTATGACTCTGGTTACCTCGTGGTTTCGACATTCAGGAGTGTTGTTATTCCAACTCCTCTTACCTTATGAAGCATCCAATCTCTGAATTACAGGGAATAGCACCACGCATCCCTGATATATTGACAGTTGGGAAAGGATACTAGGGATCCCGCGATCTATGGTGTTGGGTCCTTCACGGCTCCGACCTTCAAGGTTTCGGACCTCGGTTTAATTTACAATATAGGTTCACCCAACCACCTAGGGAGTTTCCTATCGTCGGTCAACCTTGCGACAGACTGAGTCTCTTGGTTACGTTCGGTCTACGTAATGATGGTAAGGTTGTTCTTACTCCAAAGTCCCAGACTTCCGGAGCTACGAAGCCAAGGGGACATAGCTTCCTTAGGCTTAGCCCATTGTTCCTGGGTATTGGTCATATGGGTCCTTTCAAATGGATCTCTTATGCTCATCTTCTAAATGAATGGACTTCCCCTTTTAAAGGCTTCCATGTTCACTACCCTTCCGGAGCTTGTCATGAAATGGTTAAGGACTTGGGCCTGGAATCCCGGTCACGCAACAAGGATTCAGAAAGAGGTGTCCGCATCATACATAAAATTTCAAGTCTACACTACATCTCCCATATCAACCATCATACAAACTTATGCCCTAGGAAGCCTCCAGAGATAAGTTGGTCATTCAAACTATTGGTCAAGGGTGTAGGTTTTCAAAGAGAAGGAGTCATGTACATACCATAACCATTCCACACAGAAAATATTTATAAGTACACATATGCATAAATCCAGGCATTCATCCATTATTCCAATTCAACAAATAAAACAGGGAAAATACTTATCAGAACCAAATAACGTGAAGTGACTACTGAAAGGGGTGTCCATTTCCACCCAATCATAGGCTCGATCACTCCAAATGGATTTACCACTAGCCACCCTCGAGCTAGACCATGATGCTCTGCAACAAAATATCTTCTTTCGGCTCAACAATAGTAGGGACAGAGGTTACTCTCCTCCTCCCAGAGGATCTTGGCAATGGTTTACTCGATACCAAGCAAGGAGTACCAGCCTCATTTATCATCTTGTGTCATAACCTTCCCTTACCAATTCCTATGACCAGAATGCTTATTTTGAAGTTCTTCCTTGAACCCAAAAAGCTTCCTCTCCTCTACACTCTTCGCAAGTCTCCCCCTATCCACCACATCTTCCATTCTTTCCTCTTTTAGCAAGGTTGTGTGTGGCTCAAATTCCCAGCCCGCAATCAGGTCTGGAAGCCTTACATATGGGTGCTCTGCCCCATCCCCTCATTAACTCTTGAGGAGGTCTTCCCAACTACTAATTTGATCGTAATTCATTTATGGGTCAGAGCATTGTTCTAGTCCTAAGAAACTAAATCTAGTAAGTACTGGTTTGGTGAAGGTTAACGCAACCATTCCTGGTCCCCTTCTGTAATGTCCTCGACCATCAACCCACTTTGTCAGGAAACGCTACTATGCGGAAACATTCTCATACTTATATAGTATGCATTTAAATGAAGTTAAATGGATTAACAGAGTAAACATATAATTACTGCTAACATACAAAATTAATGGAATCAACAATAAATATCATCACAATGGAATACATGATAATATTGCGAGCATCGCATACATGCATTTTACTTGAAATTAAACACATGCATATACTTATCTTTGAAACTGTAGTAACTCCACCAACCACGTGCAAACTTTCCATGAACCTCCCAGCCTTAGACCTCACTGCTCATCACACTCAATAGTGGGTCACCCCCAAGCTGGGACTAAGCTCCACCCAAAGTAAGGGAATCCTAGACTAGGCTGAGGTTACAAGAAAACTGCACAGAGCAATCAGAAGGGTTTTCCCTAGGAACATTCTTACGCCCACTACTCACGGACTCTCATTCCCCACATGCTTTTTGCGCCCGGGAGTATACACCTTCACAAGAACAGTCCATCGATGCTTCACCTCTCCTCTGGGCCTCGGCAACATGCCAGATCATGAATTCTCATAGCTCTGTAGTTGGTGTTGGACTCTCTCTAGAAGAAACCCACTCCCCAGCAGACTCCCTCACCTAGAGAGAGTTGCTCACAGGTATGACTACCTGTCTCTTCTACCACGGGCCTAAAAACCTAGTTCTTCCACCAGTTCCCAATTCAATTCCCGCAAGTTCAAGATAACAGCAACAACATCAGCGTTTGTTCCACTCACAGGTGACAGTAGCAACAAAAGATTTTGGCTAACCTACAGGTGACAGTAGCAACAGGAAAATGGGGTGTGTAAATAGGGAACGACAACAGGCCACTAAAACACAGCATGGTTTAGGTAACACCCGTTTGTAGGATGCATGACAAGAAATTCATGCAGAGGTCGAACACCGACTCAAAAGTTTAGACAAAGGGTGTATTGGCTTCTCAAGAAAACAACACAGGCTTAAGTTTTTAGAGTTGGGTGAGGCTTATAGAAATCAGATGCAGAGATCCCTCAGTTCAAACAATCAAACATTCGAATGGATGACGAACCCTCATCTCAGCTCAATTGTTCAGTTAATTTGCATGTTCCTGGGTTGTTATAGCAAGATTTGCCTCACCATTGCTATCTCACATAGAGGGCCTTTTTCCATTTCCCTATGCAGACTTATCAACCACCTTTTGATAAATCCAGAGCCAAAAATATATATTTTTCCACATATATGCTCCCTAACTGCTTTGAAAGATGTGTATACGCTTGTTCATCCACTACAGCTCACGTATATCAGGATTTGTGATAGAAAATACAAAATGAGGTTAAGTTTCCATGTCACGACAGAAGATCTTTGATCTTTGGCCTTCCATATACTGGAAACGTTCTGACTCATCCCTTCAGTTGCATTCTGGAGGCTATAAGAGCACAATTTCAAGCTATGGAAAGAAAGAGAGAAAGCATTCAACTTTGAGAGAAAAGTTACTCTAGATAAATTAATTCATATTGAGTCTGCATCCCTTTGTCCCTCAATTTTGAACATAGTGTTTAGCCCCCAATCTCTTTCATTATTGTCGAGAGGACCTCATTACCTCTTTGTTATGAGCTTGCCTTTGGTGGAGGATTGAAGTGGTGGAGACCCAGTTGGAAGGAACTTGGTTTCTTGGTTTCGAACCATGCTGACACGGAAGTCTGTAATGTTGTTACTTATGTTGATCAATTATTAATAGAATACTCCTTTCCCATTCTATAGATATATTGCAAATATATGATTATTATCCATGGGCATGTTTGTAATGTTTATTAATGGATTGTGCTATCTGATTTGCTAACTCATTTTATATATTGTCACTATATACTTGCATCTCTCATTTGTTGAGAACTTCTTGCAGGTGTAAAGATTTGGTTCAAAGTACTCAACGGTGGAACGACATCAAACGATTGGATCAAGGTAGGCTTCTTCCTCATATTGCACATTAGTTTATATAGCACATGTTGGAATTGTGTTGATTTCTATAGTCATACCTGTCTGTTGTGGTTTACCCTTGGACATAGAGAGTTTTTCCCTTGTAACAGAAATGGTGACTCCGCTGGGGATAGATCTTCCTTCTGAGGGTTGAAGTATTTTTTCTTCTTACATTGCTTATTTTCCTTTATGTTTCTTTTCGTATCACAGTTGGACAAAGTTTGTTCACTCTGGGTCTAAGCTTTTCATCCTTTTATCCTTGCCTAGCCTTGTTTTAAAAGATATACTCCCTTTTTCCCTGACAGTCGCGTATGCACGCTTGTTGTCCCACTGCAAGAGGCATATATATGCCCTTTTCTCTTGAACAGTTGCATATACCACTTCCCCTTGCTTTCTTTCTTCGTTTGGTGACTGTTGGGTAGGTTTTGAGGATCACCGAGCCTTCTTAGGTCTCTGTGGTTCATGTTGAGATTATCTGGGATGACAGGAAACCTGTTTGGAGTTGAATTTTTGGGCGGCGTCTTTCTCTTTGTTTTTCATTTTTTATTTTTTCCTTGGTAGTTGGGTTGTGTGCTTAGTTGCTTGGTATTTTGCTCGAATGATTGCTTTTATACATAGTATAAGTTATATATCAATTCGATTATCATTCCATGCATTTTCCTTTTAATACATTGAAAATAAATAAATAAAAAATAGGTGTTTTGCATTGGTTGGTATTTTTTTCTTGGAACCTTTATCATTAGCTTAGCACATTTAGCGAAATATAGCATTTTACTTCTGAGTTGCAGAGTTAAAATTGAAGATTGCACTGCTTTTATTTAGCATATCATTCACTAAAAAGTTAAAGTTAGGCTTTGCATTATATCTATTTTTATTTTTATGCAGAGTCATAACACCATGAGTTTCATTTCCATACCTTTTTGAGTAATCATGACCAATAAAATTTATGCTTTAAACTAAAATTGATTAGTAACAATTTTATTGTTTAAGGTGCACAAACTAGCCTAGGATTTAGTGCCTTGGAATAGGATTTTGTGAGTAAACTTCTCAAAGGAAATTAAATCAACATATGCGTCTGAGACAGGGAGTTGAGAAATCCATTGTATAATTGGTAATATCAGGAGGTTATGCTCACACCAGAGTTAAGCACGAGGTCGCACAAAGTTTTTTGAAGGGATAACCCCTGGATACTCACCTAGCACCATAGATATTTCTGTGGATTTATTCGTATTTTGGGATCTTGCTAGTATCCATACCTCTGTGACAGGTGGTACTTTCAAGGTTTCGGGCTTCACTACCCTGCCCATACGGTAATCCAGACTTATGACTATTCTCCTATGCATCGGTTATACAGTGGTTGATTAGTTGCTTGACTTAGGTTTCTCATAGGTTACTTGCAGGGGTTATTCTGCTTGTATCCTAAGTCAGATAGGGGTCGGGCAGCACACAACCTTTATGGAATATTACCTCTCCGAGGGGATCTGACCGACTAGTTGTCAAGCCTACAAGGGCCCTTATAACTGATTCTGTTACCTCCAAAATTTAGAGGGGAGTCTCAGGACCCTCTTGGACGAGACATACCTTCTTTAGCGAGGGAGGTCACTCAGCCACTTTAGCCCGTTTGCATGAATATTGGTCGTTTGAATTTTTGGTATGCTCTTTGATTACTAGTTGGCCTTAGGAGTCTATACCGAGTCTTCATTATCATGGACAATGGATTTCCTTTTGATTCCTTGTTTACTGCTACCCCCCCCTTGAAATTCACTCATTTCATGGGGACGGATCCTTCCGCTTTGCATTATGGTACTCAGTCTACGCCTTGGGTCCCTAATAATTTTTCTCATGGTATGTCTGATATGTCTTCGCACTTACCATCCTTTGTATCACCTCCTTTTATGAAAATACACGTTTTGGGTCTGGGGGCATAATGCCTCCTTCTTATCCCTCTTCATTTGGTGGGATTCATATCCTTCAAACACCTCTTATGGTAGGAGGTTGGAATGTTCCTTCCTATGAATCCACTATGTGCGAAGTAAGTGCCCAATTAAGCAATCATTATACTTATCACACTCCATCCACTTATCCTTCTTCCGCTATGTCAATTCCTAGAAACACTTTTCCCATGGCGGACCTCAATCTGTCCTCCAGTGTTTCATCCAAGGGGAGTTATTTTTATAGTATGGGCAACCCCCCTCACGAAGTTCCTTCACCTGGGGGCAACATATATCCTCATGTGAGTAACGCTTGTCATGTCACTTTCTCTTCACAAGAGGCTTCCTCAATGTCTATGCCCTTACAACCCTTTATGAATCAGTATGGAGGAGGATATTGTCCTACCGGACAGGGACAGTGAGTAAACCAGAATCCTTCATGGCCTACAATTTCTCAAAATCAATCTTTCCATGCACCTTGGACTCAAATTCCATAATTCACTACCGCCACAAGTCCAGTCACTACGTGTCATACTGGCATTATATGACCAACCACTGCTAGTCATGTTGGAGATTGGTCGACAACTTCTGCGAGTCATGTTGAAGACCTGCAACCAGCCACTGTAATTCATGACGGGCGCACAAGTCCAGTCACTATGTGTCATACTGGCGCTATATCACCAGCCTCTCCTAGTCATGTTGGAGATTGGTTGAAAACCTCTACGAGTCATGTTGAAGACAACCAGCCACTGTAAGTCATGTTGGGGGTACATGTATGGTCATTTCTAGTCACACCGCACATCCATCACCAACCTCTGCTAGTCATGTTGGGGATTCATCACCAACCTCTGCTAGTCATGTTGGGGATCCATCACCAACCTCTATTAGTCATGTTGGGGATTCATCACCAACCTCTGCTATGTTAGAAAAATAGGACCGTGGAGAAATAAAATAAAACAAATGCAGAAACAAAACATAGAAGATACACAATACAAGAGAGACAAAGATTTATGTGGTTCACCCAGTGTGGGCTACATCCACCAGAGAAATTGCCAGGTCCTTACTTTATTATTATCCAGCAAATGAAGGGATACAACCTACAGCAAAACCTGTTGTAACTTCCTCTTCTTTCTCTCACATTCTCCTCTCTCATAATACAATATTCACCATCAACCATAGCCGCAATACATTTCCCTCATAAAAGAGGGTTACCTTCTAGGGAAAAAAAACCCTAACATAATCTCTACCGTTAGATCTGCGACCTTATA
>SNQJ01S0120694.1:56067-67739 GCA_010110895.2 Picea sitchensis
TCTTCATATTAAATAATCTCTTCATTAGAAATACCTTATTGGATGTCGAGGGTTTTTCATACAATTTGGCCAATGCGTCCATCAAACCCTTCATTGTCTTTTCTTTGGAAATATTGAAAGCCACCGACGCTTCCAGGCTCAGTCATATTGTTCCTAGAGCCTTTCTGTCAAGAATCTCCCATTCTTCGTCCTTCATGGCCATCAGCTTCTTTGCTACTCCACCCAATCATAGGAATAGATCCTTCTTAAATAAATAATCTCCCATCTGCATCTTCCATAACTGGTAGTTTTGGCCATTAAATTTCTCGACCCTAAACTTTCCATCTTTTGACATTGCTCCTACTCGAACCAGTAACCCTCTTTTCCTGCGAGTTACCTTTCGCTCTGATACCAGTTGTTAGAAAAATAGGACCATGGAGCAATAAAATAAAACAAATACGGAAACAAAACACAGAAGATACACAATACAAGAGAGACACAGATTTACGTGGTTCACCTAGTGTGGGCTATGTCCACCAGAGAAATTGCCAGCTCCTTCCTTTATTATTATCCAGCAAATGAAGGAATACAACCTACAGCAAAACCCATTGTAACTTCCTCTTCTTTCTCTCACAGTCTCCTCTCTCAGAATACAATATTTTCCGTCAACCATAGCCGCAATACATTTCCCTCATAAAAGAGGGTTGCCTTCTAGGGAAAAAAACCTTAAGATAATCTCTACCATTAGATCTGCGACCTTATAATGAACGATCCAGATTTACAATGAAATTACAATATACATTTACAAGGAAAATTTTCCTTCGGGGGCTTCACACCCGAACCCCCACTGGGGGCCCGCTTGCCCCCAAACCCCGCAGAGGGGGTACCCCCCCTCTAAACTTCCCCGCATGGAAGAGTGTACATACTTCTGGGGTGTAAATACTTCATGGGGTATAAACACGGTTGAAAGAAGAGACCTCTGAATCAGGAAGATAATCAGGCTCCACAACCAACATGCTAGTCATGTTGGATATTTTCTACTAGCCTCTACAATTCATGTTGGGAGCATGTCACCAACCACTGCAAGTCATGTTGGGGGAATTCATATGATTGAGAAGCTTAGACATCTTAAACGTAAGCCTAGATTCCTTTGCATGACTTGTGAAGGGCGTCACCTTATTCATTTATGTCCTATTACTGTTGGGATACCAGAAGCATGGGGCTCACCAAAGGGCCCTTCGGATTCTGAGGCATCTATGGTTTCACAACACTCTGTTCCTTCTTTGGTTGATACAACAATCATGCTGATGCAATCTTCAGCTAACACCTCTTTTCCTTTAAGGTTTGATGCATCCTTTGACCTTGTTGTCTCACATCTTATTCAACCTGTCATCATGTCGATGCAATCTTCGACCGACACCTCTCCTATGTTCGGGGGTGATGCATGTCTTGACCTTGTTGTCTCACATATTGTTCAACCAATGGTCATGTCGATGCAATCTTCGACCGAAGACACTCCTATTTTTTGGGGTGATACACCTCTTGACCTTGTTGTCTCGCATCCTATTCAACCAATGGTTAAGTGGTCGTATCGATGCAATATTTGATCGACCCCACTCTTCTCTTGGAGAGTGATTAGTCTAAGGAAGAGGTCATGCCAATGCAATTTTTGGTCGATCCCACTCTTATGGTTCTGGTTCTATAGCTTCTATGCCATGTCCTTATCATTTCTATTACTTCACCTTTTGAACAAGAGAGAGTTTCACTATTCCTGATTTCTCTCCCTCTAAGTCTTGATGAGGTTCTCTTTGATTGGGATGGTCTTGTGGGGTATCCAATGCCTTCACATATGTCTTTTCCAGGAAGAGACATTATCATATATATCACGGAGATGCTAACCTCCGTTAGCACTTTTTCCTCCTCGACTTGGAGAGCTTTGGGTCTTCCCAAGCTTGTGTCGATTCATCATAAGACACTGACACTCCACAGAAGGTCCGCACGGGAGCCTTGGCCTCCCCCATGGATTTCCACCTACAATCCTCTGAATGAGTCTTAGTTAATATATTTTCCGAATCGTTATTAAAAATTGAAAAGATCATCGAGTGATTTGTTCCTTTCACACTCATTAAAATTGGATTTGAAAGATCATGAGTCCTAGTTAAGCTCTTTTCTGAATCGCTATCAAAAATGGAAAATATCATCGAGTGAACTTGTCTTTTTCACACTCGTAAATTGGATTTGAAAAGACATATATTTGGCACAAGTTTACCCCTTTTTCACTCCAAGTACACTAAAAGATATAAAAAAGAACATTTTTTACCGTTAAATTGTGATTGCATCCCATGCCCTTGCTTGCAGTATTAAGCCTTTAGTCGGTTCTCACTTTGCGTTATAAACCATGGCCCAAGCAGTTTGCATCCTCAACCAAGCAGAGCCTTGTTTATATCCTTCGCAATTTGACACCCTATACCCTAGAGGGAACATCACCCCAAGTGTCCATCTTCCACATGTATTTCCTTGCATTGAACATAGGTACGCTCCACTGCTGGAACTAGTTTTGCTTACTTGTGACACTTGTTCCCTCCTATCTATCATAGTATTCACTTGTTATGAAAAAACAAAAAAAGATGGGCGGGAAGGGAGTACTATATTGTAATTGGCAGCAGTCGTGTCGCCTTTGAATAGAGCACAAATTTATTGAGTTCTTGCGTCAGCATAATTTTGGGTTTAGCATGGCCTTAGGAAGTTGATCTTCTTACAGAGTTTTCTCTACCGACTGGTTAATCTTCCAATAACTATAGAGAACATTATGGATGCCTCCTGCATCTAGTTGTCACATCATTAAGTCTAGGTTGTCGAAGTCCATCGTATGACTCATGCTCTTATTCAAAGGAAGTCTATCAACTCGTGTCGACCACTCCTCAGAAATCTTGACTTTGCATGTCATCCATACCCTCAGTTTGTCTCAGAATCACATGATACTTTGGTCTTCTGATGCACCATGGCCCTACTTTCATCATTGGTTGGTCACCTTGAACCCAACAATCGACATTTCATCATGGGTCGTTGACTAGGTGGCTTCCCTTGTGTTCGACAGCAAGACATCTATTCACACTTTGGGATTTGTGCAGTGCCTTGGATGCCATTAGCCTTATTGATGGTTTCCTCACCTTTGTCATCATTTTTCAACATTGGTTGTTATTCAGAGGGTATTTTTCATGTACCACTTGCATTTGGCACATGCGAAAGACGCACAGGGTCATTGGTTCATGAACATGTTCTTCTTCTGATCTCCACCAAATCATGAAGCTCCTGCTTTGTTCCTCGTGCTGACTAATGAAATATGCCTTAATGGTCTCCTTTCAACGGTTCTCGTTCCATCGACTTCAACTCATGTATTTTGGATACGAGACCTGGATTTTTATGAGTACCTTGAGGCTTGCAGTCATTAGTGGCAGGCTCTCTCGCCATTGACAAATGGGAATACATCGATGTCTCCTGATCAATGGATCTCTCAAGTGTTCGACACCAGCTCCTTTATTCACATTTGTAGAGATGTACTCGATGAATTGATACCTACTTTCATCATTGGTAGGTTGTCTCATGTTTTTTAATGGTATACCTCAATGACCCGTAATCAAATGATGTCTCATCGTGTTCGACCTCAACTCATTTATTCACATGATGTAGAATTGCACCATTGGAAGATTGTATTGAAGACTTGAAGACATCACTTTGTAGATGCATCTTTCCTAAGCTATTGTTTCCATTTTATTGGACCAGTACCTATTTGACTTCAGTGATCATGGGAGACTAGATTGTACTCCATGGTATATAGATATCTTCAGATTGATTTTGAGACTAGTTTCACTGGGCCTTGTTCATGACTATGACAGCTATTGGCATGTAACCGCATTTATACTTGCCTACTCGTGACCATGAACACGTGTTGGTATATTTTCCACATGGATCTACTTGTATTCTTGGCATCCATGTATGCAAAGTTAGTACATAATGTAAATAAGCAATTGAGTTCATCCAGCTGGTTCTTTATCACTCCACTTCTGGGTTATTTATAATGTATTCTGTCCATCACAGATACTCCTCTGATCTCACACATTAGGGGGCATCTGTTATAGCAAGATTTTCCTCACCATTGCTATCTCGCACAGAGGGCCTTTTCCATTTCCCTATGTAGACTTATCAACCCCCTTTTGATAAATCCATAGTCAAAAATATATATTTTTCCACATATACACTCCCTAACTACTTTGCAAGATGCGTATACGCTTGTTGATCCAATACAACTCGCGTATATCAGGATTTGTGTCACAAAATACAAAATGAGGTCAGGTTTCCATGTCACGAAAGAAGATCTCCGATCTTTGGCCTTCTATATACTGCAAACATTCCGACTTGGCCCTTCAATTTCATTCTGGAAGCTATAAGAGAACAATTTTGAGCTATGGAAAAAAAAAAGAGAAAGCATTCAACTTTGAGAGAAAATTTACTCTGGAGAAATTACTTCATATTAGGTATGCATCCCTTTGTCCCTCAAGTCTGAATATAGTGTTCATCCCCCAAGCTCTTTCCTTATTGTCGAGAGGACATCATTACCTCTTTTCTATGAGCTTGCCTTTGGTGGAGGATTGAAGTGGTGGAGACCTAGTTGGAAGGAACTTGGTTTCTTGGTTTCGAACCATTCCAACACGGAAGACTGTAATGTTGATACTTTTGTTGATCATTATTAAAAGAAATACTCCTTTCCCGTCCTATCGATATCTTACAAATATATGATTATTATCCATGGGCATGTTTGTAATGTTTATTAATGGATTGTGCTATTTGATGTGCTAACTCATTTTATATATTGTCACTATATACTTGCATCGCTCGTTTGTTGAGAACTTCTTGCAGGTGTAAATCTTTGGGTCAAAGTACTCAATGGTGGAACGAAATCAAACGATTGGATCAAGGTAGGCTTCTTCCTTGTATTGCACATTAATTTATATAGCACATGTTGGAATTGAGTTGATTTCTGCAGTCATACCTGTCTGTTGTATTTTACCCTTAGCCATAGAGAGTTTTTCCCTTGTAACATGGGCCGACACATGTCACTCATGAGGTTTCATGTGCTCCATCAGCATGTGTTCCCTCTTGCACACGTTCCCCCTTCCATGAAATTAGGATAAAGACATACCTTTCACATAACTTTTGGAATAATAATAAATTATTATTCCTAAGGACTTAATCCCCTAAGCTCAGCCCCTAAGCTCAACACTTAGCCAATCTTTCCGACCTTTCAGCCCCTTTTCCCTTACCCACCTTGTGGAATCTTAGTCCCTCGTCACTCTTTCTTCATGGTCAGTCTACACGCAACGATGTTTATATATTATATTAACAATCTGCATAATTACATATACAAAAAGTAGGCTTATGGCCTTACTACTTAGGCTCTCTGACCTAATAAACACATAATCCCACCAACTTATCAATACTTGGCTCACCAGCCTACAAAACATGATTTACAAATGTTATTGGACTAGTCGGTAGGTGCGGACACTAACAGATCTCCCTAGATCCATTTGGATCTAGAACAAAATAGGACAAGACATGACTCTTTCCCTAAGTTATGACCATTGAATTAGCTAGGAAGGAGGAACAAGTAACATACCTTTGTATCGCTTCCTTGGGTCTTTGTTGCTCCCGCTTCGCTCCAGTGCTCTCATGAGGTCAAGACCAAGACAACACAAACCAACCAAAGTGAAGATAGCAAAATTTACTCAATCATCAACTTATCTGTATGATCAAGGAATTACACAATAAAGTAAGAATGACTTAATGGGAAAAGGACATGTCCTTGTATCATATTAATCGAAGGTAGAAGATAAAACTTGATCACCTATATTTCGCAAGATTCTTTTCAGTGACTCTTGGTTCCAACACACACACTTGCTCTGTCCTTGCATGAAGAAGATCCAATTCCTCTTGATAGACCTACTAGAGTCTCCAAGCTTTTGTTCAAGTTGGGTTCTTCACACAATTCCTTCACCAATTCTTCAATTAATCTTGCTTAACCTTTTCCATGAGAATCCTATCAATATATAGGAGAGGATGAGATGGTTACATGGATGAGAATGATCCCATCAAATTAGGGAAACCAGTAAAATAATAACCATTCAAATGCCAACCCATTTTCTAGAAGATTCCCTTCTAGAACCCTTGAGACTTCTTCCCTTTTCCAAGCTTGAAAACAAGTTCGCACCCTATGTATAGAGCATAGTGTGAGAATTTTTCACCCTGGATGAAGGTGGCCTGCGAGAATGGGTCATTCTCGCACCCTAGGCTATAGACAGCCTATGAACTCACTTTGAAAATATGTTTTCTGGAAGGAGAAAAATGCCACTTTTCTCAGGAGAAAGTTCTTGTTGGGAGCCTAATTACACCATTGTTAATACATCACCAAGATGACCAAAATCATGTGTAATAGAATTCCCCCCAAAGTATGAGGTCGGAATCAGTGACAGCATAAATACTTTGTAAACTGCGTGTGTGTATCAAAAACTAGGAGCGCACCTAATCGAAAACCTGCAAACAACCAAGCATCTGCAGAATATCATACTAGTTCAGAGGTATGCATTCCCATACTCAGATCACAAATAGATGACATCATAAACATAGGTCATGGCCACCAATCATACACCGTGGATCCACGCCGTCGAAATATCGCATAGCCACCAAGAATACACTATGGATCTATGCAAGAAAATTCAAATTAAGACGACATAGCCATGACACATACAAAGTGGATCTATGTGTCAGCAAATTATACATATTCCGTCGCAACCTGGATCAAAGAGATGAGATCCAGGGTCTTCAATCCCATCACCTGAAAGTACGAATCTAACCATGTGATTACATGTGTTGAAGTCGAACATGGTAGAAACCACTTGATTACCGATCATCGATGAAACCGTTAACAAGTGCGAGGGAAATCACAATTAATGTTAATGACTCCCAAGATACACTAGTATAATCCACTGAATGTGAAAAAATGAGTTGAGGTCAAACATTCGACGGAATCTCTCGATCAGGGGTCAATGATGAAAACCCACTGTCGAAAGCGAGGAAACCTGCCATTGAGGCATGCAAGTTCCAAGGTACCAAATAATTTCTAAGTCTTGTTTCCGGATAATGAGCTAGAGTTGACGAAACAAAACTCATCACAGGAGGGCCTTAATGTATCCCCCATCAATGACGCGAAATGAGTAACAGATTTTGAAGGTGAAACAGAGTATGATGTAAGTTGGACTTGGACACAGGGAAGGCCGACACAGAGAGAATGGACAATTGCAGATGGCTGACACAATAGAGGTTTAAGATGAACTTCTCTTCAACATATGAATGACATGACCAATGATTTGGAAGCATTGACTTGGGGACGACTCAGGATATGACCTTATAGCAAGTCGAATGAGAGACAAATGGATTTCCTAAATCGGCTTTGGATAATGAATAGGGGGGGTGTCATGTTCAAGAGTGACACTTACTTCCAATAATATGAATACGAAAACACATCCCTTTCCCAAATTATCCCCCACCATTTCTGGCGAGTACCTCTTTATTTTTACGCAAGCTTGAGGAGAATAACATATGCTTGTTGATGTAAGCTCATCCTTTGGATGAGTCCTTTGGAGTATGTTTAACGAACCCTAGGAAGGAGTGGTTCGGTCCCATTACGGGTCTTTCGATGTTTGTTTAACGAGTCTAAAGATAGAAAACTTGAAGGTTTTTCATGATTATAGAGTCTGGAAAAACACTCAAAAGAGAACTCTCTCAGTTCCTTTTTCGTAAAATAGTCTCATGAGATTGAAAAAGAGACAAATTATCGCCCAACAAACGATTTCTTCAAATACTTTAACGAGCGTGAAAATAGCAAGGTCGCTCGGTAATCTTTTCATGTTTAGAGAGTCTGAAAAGAGCTTAAAGAGGAATCCAGGGGGTTCCTTTTTCGTATAACCTTGTTGAGCCCAAAAAAGTGATAAAAGTGCGCTCGATCACGTTCTCATGTATTTTCAAGCGTGAGAACGGATAAAGAGCAAGCTTGAGGTTTTGTGCAAAAAACCATAAAAAACAATTCAAACATGCAATGACAAAGAGAAAAAATATCTATATCCTTGCATATGGACATCGAAGACGTCATGCCTACAAAAGGTCACACTCATAGGGGTATTAGGCATTAGGTTTAATAAATAATAATTATAAAAGCCAACAAAAATGGTAATAGTAAATATAAGAGGGTAAAAGTTCTTTTTACCATAGTCATTGTAACTTTGCCCATATTTTAGCCCAAAACCCCTCTTTTGCCCTTGAATTTCGGCACTCGATTGCGAAAGGTATGAGCATCCATTTGGCGAATCATCTCCGGCAGTGAGGTAAGATCCTTGTCTTCTATCTTTTCATGGTTCGATTTTTCATTTTCATTGGTAAAATTTAAGTTTTTGAGCTTGTTTTAGGGCTCAATTTTGCGCTAAGGCATTCTCGCAGGCTAGCCACATGGGACCTACGAGAATGCATCATTCTAGCAGGTGGCCCCAAAGGCACCTGCGAGAACCTCACACTGTGCCAAAGGGGTAGCTACGAGAATTGCAAAGTGAAAAGTTTCTTTAATGTTTACTCAATGAAAAATGTACCAAGTCTTGAAGAGAGTTGTTGACCTTCTTCTCATGTGTCTTATGCAGGCATTTGGCTATCACCATGGTTCTAGAATGGCATGAAAGAGAGCATGAAGAAGATGATGCTATTGTCAAGAATAACCCGGGCACCGTTTCCTCTTTGCGAGACTATGGTCTCCTAAAATTCTTTCAGATCCCGAGTATGAGGGCCCAAGTCAGGTTGTTGGAGTACCTCGTTCATATGTGGGACGTGGACCAACAAGTATTCCATGTAGGGGTCCACACATTGTCTTTGGATATCAAGGACGTTTACTTCTTGACAGGACTGTCATGGCCTGGGTACCATGCTAGCTTGACTGGTAGCCGAGGTGGTGGGTTGCCTATGAGTGAATATTGTCGTTTGTATTGTGTTCGAGAGGTGGAAAGAAGCAAAGAAAAAGTGGCCATTTGGGGGGTCCAGGATTTAACCCTTCACACTATTTTGTTCACCATTGCTCGTATGGCTGGGAGCGTTGATCCACACATGGCTCTCCAGAGCTACTTTCAGTATGCCATGGAGTGTACTAAGCCTCGGGTCTTTAACTGGGAAAACGCAGTCCTTCGTAGCATGAAGAGGTAGTTGACCAAATGCAGGAGAGGCAACCTGAAGCAATTCGGGTGCGGGTCATTATTGGTGTCCTTCTTTCTTGAGAGGGTTCCCCTACTAAGGTTGCAAGATGAGTGGGGTTTACCAACTCTAGAGGATCTGAGGATGCTGAGGTGGTGTAACCTCATGGCCCGACATGTAGCTGGACCAATTATCAAATACAGTGATTCCTTCTTTGACTAGTTGTGACCACAGATGCTGATGGTCAATGATTATGCCTATGTCAGTTTGGACTTCTGAGGAGATCTAGACTTGGCCATTCCCGAGGGTTCTCAGTGGGGAGATCTCGGTAAGAAGTACACATTTTTTACTTTTTAAATGTTTTTGTGAATTTTATCATATGCAAATGTTTTTATGTTCATCTAAGGTCTAATTACAAAATTCTTTTTTGATAACATAGACGTAGGGCCTTATCGACCTCTAGGTACATCTCCTATTTAGCGATGAGGAGAGGTGGCTCCAGTGCCACGATGGGATGTTGAAGATTATGAAGTAGTGGAAAAAAACTTAGAGGGTTTGACTTCAGACATTCCAAACATGCCTCTTGGAGAGGTTCCATGATGTTATCAGCATCATACGGTGGGGGTGTCAAAGTCTGTTGGTTGACTGCTTTATAGGGTTGTCCAGGCAGTTGTGTGTTACCATGAATGTCATCCATGACATCACTTTGTAGAAGCTATGAGCTTCAGATTTTGAAATTTTGGTCCTCGTACAGAAATTTTTTGTAAAAAACTTTTTGATCGTTATATATACATATGGATTCTACCAGTTTATCTTGTGTTGTGTGATACTTGTGATCTGATTGATTTATAAATGACCCAAATGTCTGTCTAATACATAGTTAGCTAATGCATCAGTTAATGTATTTAGACATCTAGGAATATGTTGATACTCAATATAATCAAAATAACATTACAAGAGGTGAATTCGCAAATATACCCATAACAAAGTAGGACTTCGAATAGCATAGGCATTACTTAACTGTAGTACTACGAGCTGTGAATCAAGTTGCACAACCAAGCGACGAATACCGAGTGAGATAGCATCAATCAACAATTCGATAATGGTGTTATACTCTGCAATATTGTTGGTTGCACGGCCGAGGCACACACCTCGTAGAGTGATAAGTTCATTTGTAGGGGCGTAAATTGCCCATGCAGCAGAAGCAAGGTTCTGAGTACTACGGCTAGCACCATCAGTGAAGCCAATGTGGGGTAGTGAAGACTTGGACATCTAGAAATCAAACACAACGTCACATAAGGGAAGAGACCAGATAACGAAAAATCATACTACAATAACACACAAGTATGATACAATAAAATACAAGTACTCATGCATAGGTGATCTTATGCATAGTACTTCTTCAAGTACAACCCATTTCTGCATTCACTCAAAGGGATACCATTGTAATCTACTAACTCGTAAGCTCCTTTCTCCAAAACTCGTCTAACAATGGAAGGACCTCACCACATGGCTTCGAATGTTCCAGCTCCTAGCATATCTTGATCTTGTTCGTAGAGGAGAACCAGATCTCCTTCAGAGAAAATGCAAGGCTTGACATGTTTGTCGTATTGGGCCTTGACACATTTCTTTTGGGCTTCTATGACTAGGGTAGCGTCGCATCGAGTTTCGTCTAATCACATGAGATACAACAAACGTTCTTCTTCTGTAGAAGTGTTTGGTAGGAGTTCGACAGCTAGTTTCAAAGAGGGTATCTCGCATTCAATCGGGAGAATGGCATCTAACCCATAGACTAACCGGAAAGGTGTAAACCCAGTAGCAGACTTAACAGATGTCATGTAATCCCACAATGCTGAGAACAACATTGTGTGCCAACTTGTTTTGTGAATCCCTATCATTCATCGAAGCATGGTTATGAGAACTTTATTGATCGCTTCAACTTGGTTGTTGGCTTATGGGTAATAGGGTGTTCAGTTTTCATGGCGAAGACCCAACTTTTAAGTGAGTTCGGACATCATGAAGTTTCTAAAGTGGCTACCATGATCGGTGACGATAGCCTGAGGAACACCTAAACGAGCTATGATGTGATTGAAAATGAATAATGCTACGATCTTTCCAGTATTGTCAAATGTCGGCATCACCTCGGCCCATTTCGTAAAATAATCTACTGCTACAATAATGTATCCACACCCCCCGGCTGTGTGGGGGTGACATGTCATGAAATCAATGCCCCATTTTGCAAAGGGGCCAATGGAGACCACAGGGTGAAGAGGAGCTGGATGTGACTGTATCTTATGTGTTCGACAACACAGGTATTCCAACAGAGGACGAACACCTTCAGTAACCACTCACCTAACCAGATCAAAGATCAACACACCGATGTTTTCACGTGGTAAAACCCCTACGGGGAA
>SNQJ01S0120695.1:0-27146 GCA_010110895.2 Picea sitchensis
CATATATATATATAAAACCTAAAGACAATTAACCACTTAACTATTTGAAAAGGATTCCTTCCTTTATGCTCATAACACAGATTTTGTTAATGAATGTGACTTTTTCTTTTAGCAATATATCAACATATATATGGTTAATCTAAAGACAATTAATCAACTAACTATTTGAAAACGATTCCTTCCTTTGTGCTCATAACAAAGAATTTGTCAATGAATGTGACTTTTTCTTTTAGCACTATATTTTAAAAATATAAGGCCGCTCAAATGTAAAGGGCGGTAGTTGGAATCAAATTTATTATTACTTTTTAGGTATGAATTGACTTGGTTGAGAATAATCCCAAGCAAAAGAAAACTATAAGGCTCTCGTCCCTTCTTTGTATAATTTATCATCATTTACATGCTTTTTCTTTAATTTGCTTATATTTTAATTGATCATGATTACACGTTTTTCCATTCTTCTTATATTTTAGAATTTAGAAGGCAAATAATGCCATATTCACATTATTATTTTTTAATGTTATAAGGGTAGTGAGATTATTAATTATTAATTTTTTTTTTTTAAAATTTTTATTTTATATTAATTAATTTTATAAAAAAATAATATTTTTAAAAATAATACTTATTTTAAAATCAATACATTTTTTTGACAAATTTAAATGATGAAAACCCAGTATGAAACAACTATCAAAATATATGAAACAACTATCAAAGTGGGCAACCAAAAACCCCTACCACCTTTTGACACATCCCACCTTCATTGTTTGATTGCCAAATCTTATTACTCCACTTCCCTATCTTGATCCCTTATTTGCTAAGAATGTGGCCGCCACTCCCTGGCATGTTATCTTCTGCTATTATTTTAAACCCAAATGCAGGTCCAATGTTATCTTTAGGCCCACGAAAGACATCAAAGTCATAATACAATGTTGTCTGTTGTCTTTTGTCCACCTTGTCCACCTAACTGAGGGTTGCATTGCCAAGTTTTGTTGGATATTTATTTGATCAAATTTATCCAATTTTTTTTATTTAACTAGTTTTTTAATACTTGTGGAACATGTTCTAATAAGAATATAATATTACTAAACAACATATAGGTAAACTAAATCTTTGTTACATATTTTGTAACTATTAATAATAATATATTTTATTTAATTAAGGGTTGGTGTACAAAGTTTCTTTCCTCTTTGGTTGTAACTAGAATGCACATCCATTGTTTTTTAAGGAATGTATATGTTGAAGGAATACACATATACCTATTTAAATAACTTCATGAATGCCATTAATGTGAATGTGTGGAAACAAAATATCAACATCATTTTTCCAATTAAAAACACACACATAAATATTAAAAATTCATTTTTCCAATTAAAAACACACACACAAATATTAAAAATTCATGCAAGTTTTTAATTGAGTGTGTCTTCCTCTTTATAAAAAATTATAAAAAAATGCGACAACATTTCTTTTATTTTTCCCTAATCCAAGGAAATTTCACCTTATTTTTTCTCTCCAATGGGAGCACACTTCTACTAACCAGGCACATTCTTATGAGGACAAACAAGAGGGACATCGACATGGTTGACAATTGACATTTTGCAAAGAGGAACTCTCATTTCTTGGTAGACTTTATTTGAAATGCCATTTTTATATTTGTTAAATTATAGAAATTTACATAATTTTTAAAAATATTTTGTTAGTGTTTAATTGCAGCTATTATTTTCCAATAATGAGAAAAATCACGAGACAAACCCAAACCCTAACCGCCCACATGACCCATACACATAAATTAATCAATGTTTAAATGAACTAAAAAACTTAATTGGTGAGCTTAGGAACACTAGAAAGCCACTCATATTTCATTGGCCACTTCACTTGGTAGTATTGTTGCTTCCATTCGTCATGTCTGTGGGAAATTATGTGAAAAACTTGGATACAAACACATATATGATTTATTTATTGACCCTAGAACCAACCAACTCCCTGATCTAAGAAAGATGCATCTTTGCATGGATTGGTGCATATTCTAACCATGGAAAGACCAATGGATAGGTTGTTTATGGTATCTGATAGTGCTCCCTCCAATAATAGGGAGGTTCCCTTGTATTCTCTTCCTAAATTATGGGCCAAGTTTATTATGGCTCACCATGTCAATTATTTTGACATTAGTGATTTCCAGGGAGTTGGTCTTGGCTCTACTTAGGATCGAGCAATGACTAGGCATAACCCATTGAGAGGGCCACCTGTTCCTAGGCGTATGCCTAACCACCCCTTAGGCACCTCATCTTGGATATAGGATTTGAGCCACTATTACTATAATATTGTCATTGACACACAATCTAGTTTAGCATTACACATTTGTGGCATTATACATCCACACTCATGGCCACTCACGAGCAATTTACATCAATCACTCAAGCCTTTAACAATGAAGTATTAAACCCCTTTATATGATGATTCTAGCTCTAACATTTAATTATTTCATTAATTATAGATCAATAGATCACCTTCTAACTACCATATTAAAGTCTAACCACTATGACCTTTCATCGATGGCACTTAATGTTCACTAAGTCAACAACTCAAAAATCACAAGCCAATGTTACATATATAACACTAACACAACGGACAAGAGACATAAATGGTGACATCCTACATTCATCTTGGCGTTGTACTCTAGTTTGACTTCCATCAAGAAACTTGCAACATAATAAGGATGGAGAAGAGATTACATAATGCAAACAACCTCGAAGACACAATTCTTGGAGCATCAATTTGTAGATATTCTAGGTAAGATTTGCTCCTTTCATACTTTGGTAACACCTTTCAAACTCCATAGTTGTGGTGTTTGGAACTGTTGGGAGGCCTCTTAGACCCTTGTAATAGTCATCACACATCATACATTAGACATTCATATAAGAGAATACATGAATACATGTAATAAATTAAGTAAGTACAAGAAGTAAATGCATAAGTCAAGTAAAAGATCTTAATGAATGATTATTTGGAGTGGGTACAACTGCTCCAACCATCTCTCCAATGTATAAATACTCTTGAAGAAGGAATACAAAAGCAGTTGGTTAACCTTCCCACAAATATCTCTTCTTTCTTGAGTTATGTGTTTGTTCTTAATATTCTTGCTATAATCTAGCTCTCTTCTTGAATGCATGCCTTTAATCCCTAGATTACAACATTTTGGTTCTATTGTCATGTGAATTGAACCGGGACAAGATAGAAAATTTGATCTTGGAGGGAATATTTGTTCGATATGCTTGTGGATGGTGACAACACAGGAGTTAGCCTAACAAAAAAAATGTTTATGTGATGAGGAAAATATATGAGTAGAAGATGATGAACTAATTTTGGGTAAGAAGTTCCAATATTTCAGTTCTATTATTTGTTTAGGAGGTTTGCTACAAATTATGAAGATATATTACATCAAGAGATTTATTTTCATATATGTGGGAACCTTATACAAAATATTGTCACATTTCACAATATTTCTTTGACGAATGAAAGAACAATCATGATTTTCAATAGTAAAACAAATGGTTCGAATTGGATTTTTGTACCAAGTAAGAATATTTTGGTGCAAGTTACAAAGGGATATGTCTATTTTGTGCAGCAAGTTGGAAAGCACTAAGATATGCATTTGTTTTGATTCTAATTTCCTTTGCAATGTGCCTCTCTCCCATGTTGATCATGATAGCACCCCATATATATAGTGTGTTGGAACTGCCCAATTGTCCAATTGTTTGTAATGAATGTATAACATGTTATAATCCTCATGTGCCGTCCTACTTACTTGTGTTGGAATGGTATATATCTCCTCATTTTTAGATTTTACTATATGTGGAATGCTCTACATCTCTTTAGGTTTTTATATGATCCATTTAAAAGATGTTGATGAACATAATCCATGCCGAGATCTTGTGTGGAAAGTGGTAGCCACAAAATGGATAGAATCGCTCCCCGATTTAAAAAAAATTGAAGTCGAATATGGATAGTCAATTGCTAAAGAGAAGTCTCATGTCAATTTATAAAGAGAAGTCTTGCTTTTATAAAAGAATTACATAAAGGATAGTTGAGTCGAGTTTATAGTCGAGTCTAGAGTAGTTTAGTTGAAAAATAAAAATAAAAAATGTTGTTGATTGAGTTGGTCGCATATCACTCGATTGAGTCATACTTAGTGTAAAATTTGAGTTGATTTTGAGTCAGAGTCAGTAACTTGATTGATTCAAGCGTATAATTGAGTCAATTAAGTAAAAAATTGTGTTAAATGAAATGAGAGGGTTAAAAGCGAGTCTTCGAGGTAGACAATCCTTTCCATCATTGTAGTGAAAGTCAATTCCTAGTTGACATCAATCGATATCTATTCGACAACATTAATAGAGTCTGTAAAAGATTAGTACTTGAAAAAATAGTCTTTATATAACCGATTCTTATTAATAGTTAGAGAGTCAAATTTGACCATTGAGTCATGTTCTAGTTAAGTCGATTCAAGTCATCATCATGTAGAGTTGTATTTGAGTCATAGAAGATTCATCCTTCATATATAAAAAATGCAAAGTCCATACATTTCCAAAGACCTAAAAGCATAAAGAAGCACAACCATGATTGATAGAATCAAAGCAATAGAAAACATAGTTGACTAGAGCATGATACAGTGAGAGAATCCAAGATAGACCAAGCAGAAGAAGATATTGAACAAAAGAAGAAGGCATTCAAGAAAGATACATAATATGAGATACACACACACAAAGTGCTTAAAGGACAAGATGATGACACCAAAACTATTTAACGGATGGATCCCCTTGGTATAAGAGTTGTATAATAGTTCTTGAATTGTGACCTCAGAAGCTAGAAATCAAAGAAATGGTACGTTGGCCAAAGCATGGTGCTCCACCATAGGGTGGCACAAGACGATCCAAACATCACTCCAAAAGAATGATGGTGTAACTTGAGAGTTAAGAGGACCATTGTTGGGCAGGGTAGTTGAGTGCCAGGGACTCAACAACTGCATAGGCACCTACCATATTGAAGACGGAGGATAAAGAGTAACAAGTAACGATAAAACCTTGCATACATTTATATTCCTACACAACTGGTGGTTGTTGCAACTAATTTACCTATCTAGATCGGTATGCATGATTGATGCATAGTAAGGATACTTCTACAGGAGTAGTGACCCATGATTTTGTCGCACACTTTCTCAGGGAAAGAAAGGATTTTAACATGGGGGAGATGTTGGGAGGCCTCTTAGGCCCTTGTAATAGTCATCACACATCATACATTAGACATTAGTATAAGAGAGTTAATCCCTAGAAAAACCCCATGTTAAGAATAAAACCCCTTATTAAGCACTAAATATTGAATTATTACATTTCTAGTGTTATAGTTGTATGTAGGATAGAACCCTTCATTGTACCCTTTTATTATAATTGTACCCTTTGTCTCCTATATATATATATATCCTAGCCTTAGGATCATCTCATCTCATCTTGTACATTGAATATATTGTAAAAGGAGGTTCCCCCCTTCAAATGGACCTTTATTCATTGAATTTTTATCATTCTCAAGGTGCTGGTTCATAACATTTGGTTTCAAAGCGTCGATCCTGAGATTTTGCTGGTTCAAGCGAGTCATCTTGGAATTTTTGCTATAAATATTGTTTTTTGGGAAGTTTCAGGAAACAAAATTTGGAGGTTAATTATGAGACATATCACAATACTTTTGATAAGAAATTCAAGTTTTGTTTCATTATACTTTCAGAGATATAGCCTATGGAAGATAGGGTTTTTGATTCATCCTGAAATCAATTCTAAACAAGTCAACTTGGAATTTTCACTATAACTTCCTTTTTGGGAAGTTTCAGATAGTGAAATTTTGGAGAATAAGGAGACATTTTATAGTATAGGAAGTAAAAATTTTGGGTTTTGTTTCATTATATTTACGAATATATCTCCTATGGAATTTAGGGTTGTGACTAGTCCTGAAATTAGTCTCAAACAAGTCATCTTTTTATTTTCGCTATAAAAACATTTCAGTGAAGTTTCAGACTCTAAAATTTTCAGAATCCTGAGGAGACATAGTGAATGATATGTGTAATTTTTTAAGTTTTTGAATCATTATAATTTGTGATATATATATTATGGAAGTTGGGGTCTTTTACTAATCTTGAAATTAGTCTTAAAGAAGACATTTTGGTATTTTTGCTATAACTTTTTATGAGGGAAGCTTCAGACTGTGAAATTTTTCAGGATTTTAAGAAGTCAAATCAGAATACTACATGAAGAACTTTCAGATTTAGAAGGCTTCGAATTTCATAGATATATCAAGACAAATTTCAGCCATCTAGACACACTCCAAATTAGGGTTTGAAAGGTACAAAACTTACAATTGGCATAACTTTTGATTGGAATATATATTTTTGGTGATTCAGTGATAAAGAGGAAAAATGGGAGATTTTTTTTTTCTCACATGGCAAGGGGGTTCTACAAGAAATAAAACCTATAGTCATAAAAATTCAAACATGGAATTTGTAGCATCCCCATATTCCTGCTGGGCAATGCCCCATGAAAATTCCAAACTCAGATACCGATTTAATTCATAAAACTACTTTGCAAATGCACATATTCATACAAAATAATAACATGAATATACATGCAGCTTACACAGGAAAACCCATGAAAATAAATGCATAAATATTAACACAACACATAAATGATCACACAATTGACACTTATATTTGATAAAAATAACACCAACTATGTGCAAACCTTCCACGTTCCTCCCAGCCTTAGACCACACTGCTCATAAACTCTCAGTAATGGATCACCTTTGAGATGGGGATAAAACTCCACCTCAACAAAGGATTTCTAACCAGGCTAAGGTCTCTCTAACAACATATAAACTTAGACACAGGTGCTAACTCAAACTAATAGCCTATATATTCAACCACAAGTGCCAACTCAAACTAATAGCCTAAAAAATCAGCCACATGAACTAACATCCTACAGTCCCTCATTCCACACATGCCTGTCCCACCCCAGGAAGTTTTCCCCTTCTCTTCTCAATAGACCTTAGGCTGCCCCACTTCCCTTCTAGGGCTTCAACAATATGCAATACATGAAGTCTCAAAGCACTGTAGCTGCAGTTTGGCACCTTGGTAAAACAATTCCCAACAATTCTCTCACTTGGAGAGAATGCTCATGAGCCTAACAACCCACTTTTTCAATTTCCTACAAGATTGATAACACACCTCTTTATTCCATATCCAAAGATAACCATGGTCCTCGTACATGTACATGTACAAGTATGGGTATTAACAACATGAAGGAATGGATGACAACTGAATGAGTGAAGGAATGATGATAAAATGATTGATGAATGAGCTAAATTCCTCAAAACTTATGTGCACATTCCCAACTTGACACTTGTCATGTTTGAAACTACATGGGCACACATGGGTTCCCTCAAATGGTGATGCATTTCTTCATAAGGATTTTAGATAAAATGCATTATCCCCTACTTTTGACTTTAACTTTAGGAATATGGTTAAAATATTCATTTTTGGCTTAAGCCCCTTTAGATTAGCCCCTTTTCCCCATTCTAGTGGAGTTTACCCCCCCATACTCTTTTACATGGCTGGCCTGCAACAATGATGTGTTTTCATTAAAAACTGAGTGTGATTACATTTACAAAAATAGGCTCGTTGGCCTTTCAACTTTTGGCTCACCAGCCTAATAACCACATAGGAAATATGGCCTCAAAATACATATATATAAAGGAACTCTAACCTCCAAGTATCCTGGCTCACCAACCTATATGTACAATTACAATATATTTACAATGGGGTTTGGCCTAGGGGGTATTACAACATCCGAAGAAAGTGAACACTTAGTAAAAAAGTTAACCCAATTAAAGAACCAAGTTGATGAAATGATTGGTATTATGTTGAAACAAGTGGATTTATCACATTCTTAGGAATATCTTAAAGAAGAAATGAATAAAAATAGGGAACATATGGAAAAAAAGATGGAAGAATTGAGAAGGTCCATGTATGAGGTTTTATTAAATACCCTAGATGAGAGACTCCCTAAAGGATATAACAAGATGCAAATAAATCATAAAAATAAGGAGAACAAGGTTTTTGATACTCAATCACATATGGAGAGTATTTTGTCACATTTGGAGAGAAAAAATACCGAATCTCAGAATCATGATCATTCATTACTCCAAGATCCACATCACCAGGTATTCAAATTGGCACCAAGGTGATACTTCATTCCAAAGATCGATATGATGAAGTTTGATGGTAAAGATCCTATAACATGGTTATTCCATATGGAGAAATACTTTGATCTACACCAAGTTCCAAGCTTACAAAATGTGCCTATTGCATCATTATATTTAAAAATGATCAATTTGTTTGGTATCAATGGCTTTGTGAAAGGAAAAAAAATTATATTATCTCTTGGTCCATTCTTACAAATGAATTGATATCACATTATGGGGATATTAATAACAATACATTTTTGATTCAATTGATAAATTTTCGTCAAGAAGGTCCAATTACAAAGCACATTCAACAATTCCAAAAGCTTAGTTTCAGGGTAGAGAACATTCTTGAGGACAATTTGTTAGATCTCTTTATGTGAACTTTTAAGGAGATCATTCAATGTGAGGTGCATCTCTTTGAACCTATTTAATCCCTAGAACAAGCTTTCAATATGAAAAGGAAAGTGGAAAACAAAAATATGGCTACTAGAAGGGTGGCCACTAATAGCTATATAGAGCACCATGTTCCCTCTCCTAATGTTCCCTCTCCTAACCTCACTAAACCAACAAGGTTTACACCTCAACAAATGGATGAAAGAAGAGAAAAGGGATTATGTTTCAATTGTGATAGCGAGTACAATAAGGGGCATAAATGCAGTGAGAATAAATTATTCTACATAGACTGTGAAGAGGAAGAAGATCAAGAATTGGAACCATCAAAATATTTGGATCTAGAAGAGACTACTCCAATGATATCTTATCATGCATTGGCTGGCATCAATACTCCACAAACCATTAATATACAAGGTCACATAAAAAATAAAAGGGTAACAATGTTGATTGATTATGGTGGTACCCATAACTTCATCAATTACAAATTAGTAAAAGATATTAATTTCTTTGTATTTCCAACGCCAAAGTTTCAATTAATGATTACAGATGGAGGTACCATAAATTGTTCTGGGAAGTGCCATAGTATTAAGCTCAATGTGGGGGAGTATTTATTAGATATTCCCATTATTTCCATTCAAATGAGTGGTGCTGATGTTGTATTAGGGGTCTAATGGTTACAATTATTGGGAACAATGGCCTTTAATTTCAAGATCGTTTCATGAGATTTTCCTTAGAAGGCAAGGAAATTGAGCTTAGAGGTATCCAAGGTAAACCCTCTAAGGTGATAAGCTCTAATAGCATGGAAACATTACTTCAAAAGGGACACCATGGTTTAATTGCATAATTGTGCTCAGTAGATGTTCAAACATCTATATCCTCTGCTCCAGTGGATCTCCAACTAGTTATAAAAAACCATTCCAAGGTATTTGGAGAGATGTCTAAGGGTATTCCATCTACTTTATATCATGACCATGCTATTCATTTGCAACCAATAAGTGTACCACCTAACATTAGGCCTTACATGTATTTATATGCATAGAAGAGTGATGTTCAACATATTTAGAGGTTTACATAATTCAACCTAGCCAAAGTTCTTTCTCTTCACTACTAGTGATGGTTACAAAGAAGGATGGTTCATGGCATATGTGTCCAGATTATAGACATCTCAAAAAAATGTCTATTATAAAAGAGGATTGTAGAGCGATACAATAAAAATAGAGGAAGAAATAAAACATCAAAGATACAAAATACAATAGAGACACAGATATACATGGTTCACCCAATGTGGGCTACATCCAGTAGAGAAATTGCTAGTCCTTCCTTTATTATTATCTAGACATTGAAGGGATACAACCTACACCACACCCGCTGCAACTTCCTCTTCTTTTCTCATGGTCTCCTCTCTCATAATACAATTCCCTCATACATAAAATAGGGTTTCCTTCTAGGAAAAAAAACCCTAACACAACTTCTGCCGTCGAATCTGCAACCTAATGATGAACGATTAAGATTGATTATGTAACATCTCTCTATTGCGCACGCTTGATGTGATTTATTCTTTGAGGACACTTGCATGCAAGTGATCCAGTTTAGTATATGGTTGTCTGTTTCATTTATGGATTCTGATGATGATGCTTATGGATTATGATGTTATGTTATTTGATATCTATGTATAGACAGGTGCTATTGACGGGTTTCTCCTGAGTGTGCAGGACACTGGACAGATTTGAGGATGATGATGGCATCGATGGACCTCCTTGGACTATGGATCGAGTCAAAGAGTGGACTGTATATGGTTTGGGTATTTCTGTTTATGCATATGTGACATATGATCAATATATTATGATGTTGTTTATGGTTCATTGACATGTTTCATTGATGGATGTAGGCCGACGATTGCTTACTAATAAGACTCACATTAGGAGTAAAGGGGCCATGCATGACTACCAAAGATATTGGGGAGAGGTGTGGCAGCAGCCCTGCCACAACCTACTAGCACTTCGATCGTGGCTTGAACTGTAGGTTAATGATTACCTAGTTCGAGAGATCCACGATGTCGTGAGGGCAGACTGAGACAATCACTCACAAAGATTCTAAGAGGAGAACAATAAGGCAGGGTCCTTATTCCTTAGAGGCCCTTAGTCTCCCACAAGGTCGCCTGACGGATTATTGACTCCAGGGGTTGGAAAACTACCAAAATAAGTCAAAAGGCGAGTGACAGCCTTGGAGCACGTAGTGCATTTTGAAGGGCACATCACATAAATGAAACATGAATAAAGGCGAGTGGCACCCTTGGAGCACATAGTGCATCTTGAAGGGCACGTTGCGATTTTAACACTGGTGGGTCAATGAACCTAGGTGCCTAGAAAAAATATTTTATTTTGACATGGTCAACCCTAAAATAAATGTTGTATGAGTAAAGCATTTAATTATAAAATTTTCCCTTAAAAATTGCTAAGCCTAGTTGAAATTAAAGCCTAGCTCTAGGTAGGTTATGAGGACTAAAATTTAATTAAGCAATTAATAAAGGGGGGATGAAGAAAAATCAAATTTAGAATTTAAAGGAGAATTAAATTATCAAAAAAATTAATTGTTGTTTATGTGCAAAACTTGCTAAATTAGAACTTAGACAAAAAAAGGGAAATTAAATGTAAAAGGAATGTGGAACATAGAAGGGAATCTAGTCTAGAGAAATTTCCTAATTAGAACTCAACTAAGCTTTAAGAAAGACGCCAATCATTAAAGGAAATGGAGGGAATAAAGGGACAACAAAGAACATTTTTAATGCTTTTAGGAGGGTGAGAGAAATTGACAAATTAATTTAATAAATTAAATGAATTTCTGGTGCAACTAAGGGATTGGGTGACAAGTGTATGGGGGACAATGTTTCCTAATAAAAAATTAATAAAAAGACTTTAACGTGCAATTGACAAGTGTCACTAAGAAGAACTATATAAAATAAATGACAGAGAAGGGGAATAGATCATGAATGGTATGCGTAAGGTTATGCTGCCAGATATTTCTTGGCTGATTTTTCTTGTGGGAGTTGGGATACCCGACTCGAATAGAGAGTGGTAGCTCGACCTTGCGAGACGAGATGGGAGCTATCTTTTCTTTGGTTGTGTGCATGGCCCCTTTTCATATCGGTAGGCTAAGGGGAAAGAAGAGTACCCCTAGCGTTGGTTGGGAGGTACCGGTGAAGTCTCAATGATTAGAAAGCCGGAGATCAAAAGGAGCGCTGCTGTAGAGGAAAATCTTTGGCTTCATAATTATTCTCTGTTGGTTAAGGTATTTTTATTTGAGCTTGTGATTGTAATAGTTAAGTTATAAATTGTAGTTAGAATTTGTGCAGCTGTATCAGATTTCCTGATATCAATTAGTAAGCTTTATTGATAGTATGGCGTGGCATAGAATTCGATATGATAGCTCTATTACCACCCCTTGTAAATAAAATTTTGCTTGCTGTGATCCCTTCACCGATCCAATAGGCTCTCTTTGGATTCACTGCTAGTGTATGTATTGTTATAAGTGTAGCATTGGCGAAAATAATTGGTCACAATATTCAGTCACTTAAATCTTATGAATTATGGTTAAACGATGTTCCAAACTAGGGAAATTATGCAAAATTCGATTGAATTCCACTATTATTATCAGGTACACCATATATTTTATTGGCAATTCGTTTCATCCTTGACGAGATCCCATGCTATGAAATTTTTAAGGAGTGATTACTGTTTAAACCAAATTGTTTTCATCCTTGACGAGATCCCCTGCTCTGAAATTTAAAGAAAGCAGACCATGTCAGATTCACTTTGAATTCAATGAAAAATAATATTTTCATGATGAGAATGGATTTTAAATTCAAGCAATCGAATAACATTGGAGAGAGAAGATTAAAATGACACCACAAAATATGATATGGTCTCACAGTAAAATCCGTAAACAACAAACCCTATTCGTCCACTTTTGGAGTTAGTGCTATGTTGAAGGGCGTTACCAACCTTCCTACATTCAATTTAGCAGCCCCCTTTACCCAAGTCAAAATAAAATATACTTGCAGGGAAGTGTGGATGAGTGGGAATTGAAGGAAAAGGGAGGGAGCTCGTCACGAGTTATGGGTTTTCTGTTCATTTTAAATTAACTAACGTAAATGAAGTTTCACACTTAATTTCGTGCATGCACCCACTACACTATCTCACATAGAAAATTTACCTCTGCTGGCATCATGATCCATCCACATCTATGTGAACACAATCTTTGCTATTTATTATCTTGCCAGTCCCAAATCACTCTACATCTATGGGAACACTTTTCCTTTTATTTCTAATTGGGCTCATTGAGGATTCTGACATCTAGATTCTTCCACCAACGTAGAAAAAAATCCTTTCTTAAAAAGAAAATGTGGGACCCAAATGAATTCCTTGATAATCATTGTACGTTACACATCATTGAGATACATTCCACATTATACAACCCTTCTCATTGATGAGACTCTTGTGTTAGATACTATTGTTCCTTGTATTATCACTAGTACAAACTTTTGTGCCTATCGAACCCTAGTATTCCTTGTTTGTCAAGGTCCAACCCCTAATGATTTTTACATGTTCGTCATTGATTAGGGACGGAAATGAAGAAATTAACAACTTAGGAATATAATTCTCTTAGGCATGCAATATCCGACCTTCTAATTGCGCATGGGAAAGTTGTGATGCAATTTCTCTAAGAAACAATTATGTACGAAAAAGTGATTAGGAAACTTCATTGCACAATTATATATATGTTAGATGGTTTTCTTAAACACCAAATTTTTAATCTTTAACCTATGCTCCTACCTCATAACATTTTTCTCTTATATTCGTATTGCTTATGTCGCCCCTATAGTATAATTTCTTGGGTTCACCATATAATAGTGAGGATATTTAAATGCAAAGGAACTTTTGTTTATTATGAGGATATTTAAATGCAAAGGAACTTTTGTTTATTATAATAACTGAATGTAATCATAGATGGATACAAGTGCGTAATCCTAGCTCTGGCTCACACAAATTGAAATTTGGAACTTGATATTAAATTGGTAAGTTGATAAATATGATTGCAAGTTGTCGATGCTCTAGAACTGAGTTAATTGTGACTTGGGTAGAGTCACCTTAATAAGCAGAGTATTGGAAAAACTATAGTGCTAGTGAAGGAAGATTAACCTTATAGGTAGTGAATTGTGTCCTTGTTACGAGAAAAATGATTAGGGGTTATACTTTATATTTAAGATGGTTTTAGAATTAGATCTCCTTGCACTTTGGAATAATGTAAATGAATGGAGTGATTAGATTTACCTTGCACCTTGAAAATGAATTTGATGATAAATCATGCATCCTGAATTTAATGCTGAAGAATGATTAAGTTGTTAGATTAATTGCGTGCACCGAATATAGTTGTGTAGGTTTAATTAAGTGGTTGGATTTCTCATGCGCCTTGAATTAATGTGAATGTACGGTTGATACCGTAATCAATTTACCCTTGTGCCTCTAACTATGTCAATTTGTGATTGCTTAGAAGTTGTTCACTCTTGTGCCTTGGAATAATGTTGATTGTAATAAGAAATTAAGTAGTAAGACTTCGTGTGAAATGGTTTTTTGTCACGAATGTTAGTTAAATATCTTAGACTACTTGCACATAATGAAATTGTGATGGGGTGAATGGTGGTTAGACATTAGATATTTTGTGCAATGAATTAAATGATGATACTCTTGTGCCTCAACTCTAGGTGATGTATGATTTTATGTATATGATCATATTTCCTTATGTAACAAATAAATACAATCCTTTTCCTTGCACCTTTTGTTATGTTGTCCTATGATGGATTAACAACCTTTACTTGCGTCATTAAATATATTAATGAATGATGGATTAATAACCTTTAATTGCACCATTCATTTATTAACGAATGATTTTTGTAGGCATTAGACTTCTTGCGCGAAGTGAAAATTGATACGATGAGTTATGTGAATGATTACACGTGCGCCATGTTTATTTGTGACTTCAGATTGATGGATTGCTAAATTGATTATCATTTCTGTTGTCAATTTCGCTAGTTGCCTAGGATTGATTGTGTTAGTGGGATGTAGACACCTCCTTGTTCCTCAAAACAGTTGCCATCCTTGAGACCTTAAATGGTTAAAATCAATTGGAACCTGGGATTGAGCATTTCTTATGTGTCTTGGAGGTCCTAACCTTGTAGGGTAGGTTGGGAGGGTAGTATATTATGTGTTTCTTGCGATTATCTTTATGATCCTTATGATTAGTTATGTTATCTTATGTTTCCTTAGTAATATTTGATGATGGTCCTTATGAGATGCGTTGAATGTTTAATATTGTACTATTATGCGTTGTTTTTAATTATAGAATGCAATGATGTGGGGCCCCTGTTAACTATTGTATTAACACATCGACATGTTTTACTATATTTTCACATAGCATTGTCATAAGAGGTTACATGAGGTTTTTAAAAATAGAAATCATGGACAATCAACAAAGAAAGAAAATACACAAGGGGGGAGATATTGTGAGAACTGAACCATATGATATGAAACTCATCAACTCTAAACCTTTTTTCAAGGAATCCTTTCAGAGGGAGGGTTGTATTAACTTTTGTCAGAAAATTCAAAGAGGGCATCCTGAAGTGGCCAAGCAATTTGCACTTAATTTCAGTGGAACAAAGACTAAGGTGGGTATGTTGGAGTTTGAAGTCTCTGAGAATTATATTTCTGTAGCTACAAAGATACCTAATCATGGTGAGAAGTGGTTTAAAGACATGACTTTGAACTCTTCTTTCTCCAAGGAATTCTTTAAACCTGAGTATCAAGGAGATAACTTGTCTAAAGGAGTGCTCAGAAGCCACATGCTGGAATATTTTGACAAGATGCTTAGGGTCACCCAAAGGTAATTTACATGTGAAGGGAGGTTCAATATGGTATACCAATACCATATCAGATTATTGCTACACTTCACTGGGAAATATCCCATAAAACTTCCCTTTTACCTTTTCAGGAGTATTGGCAAGATGTCAGATAGAGTCCAGGAAAATTCCAAGCTGGTGGACACTAGTGTTTTTCACTCTGGTTTGATCAAGATGTTAGTGCTGGAGGAGTTGAAGAAGACTAACATTGACTGAGAAACTTTCCTAGCTACATCAAACTTTTAGTTAGATATTTCTCCTACACCACAGTCTAAAAGACAAACTCCTACCCCTATTGAGCAGGCTGTGTAGGTAGATTCAAGAAAGAAGAGGAGAATGACTAGAAGTGATAGGCATTTTCTAGTTACTGATAAAACAAAAGAAGGTTGTCCCTCACAACCTCATGACATAGAAATTTTACATGTGGCAGAACCTATGCCTGTGGAAATACCATCAATCAAAATAGAGAAATTGAAAGGGAAGAAACTTGTTTTCAGCCCACTAGTTGTTGTAGAAAAAAGTCAAATCTAGAAGACCTTTTACTAGATCAGTAGCCAAACAACATGCTCCTATAAAGGATGGTACAACAGAGACGTCATGTCAAAAAAGGAAAAAGTTCATATTCCCAAGAAGCCCATGGAGGTTATTGATATCAACACTCCTCATGAAGGTAACCCTACTTTCAAAAGACTCAGGAGGCAACTTAAGGATGCAAAAGCTGAAATTGACAAGTTGAAAAAGGAAGAATTGGATTCCAGAATTAAGCTGAAAGAGATGTTATATATTTATGAAGAGACCATTGATACCGATAGGTTCATGGATAAGAGGTCTTTTCCCTTTCAAAGGAAACTCAAGAATGCATACGGGAAGAAGAGAGCCTGCCAAGCTAAGATCAGAAAATTAAAGGCAGAGTTACAACCTTTCATAGAAGAAGTGACAAGAAGGAATTTATACATGTTGGCTAAGGTGGCTACTAGAAGGAGTACCAGAACCAAAATATGAATACAATATGATCTTCCACATCAACATCATTTTTGTCATGGTTTTGTATGCAGTTACAACACTAAGTGGTGATATTGGATTTTGAGTTAAACCTAACATCTTTTATATTTTCTCCAAAGTTATTTAAGGTTGTAAGGAGTTGCATCATCTTTTGGAAGGTTTATCCTACTTCTGGTACAAGTTTTGAAGGGTCATAATATTTTTTCAACAAAACAGGTTGCTATAAGAAAGTTCACATTGCTTGGATTCACTGACGTTGTGAATTGGGTGTTTCAGGACATTTTGTAGCATTGGCGTTGCAAACTTTGATTATGAAGATGTTTAAGGCAAGAGGGATTTCCAGATGTCAGGATGAGATCATACCAGCATTCATGGGTTCAATTTCACTTTATAAGGCTGCCTGCCTCAAGGAGATGCATGAAGAAAAACCACATCATCAATTATTAAAGACTTGTTCAATACGTTGCCAACATTTTCCTACAAAATAGCAGTTTGTTATTTTCTTGTTGTACACCTATTGCCACACTTCCCTTAGGCATGGAATCCTATGAGGAAGTTATGGAATGAATGGTACATGGTTCTTTTGATGTTTTGGCTATTTAATATGGATTGTAATTGAATATAAGGTTCAAATGGTTGCACATAAACTCTTATCTTTTAGTCTATTATTGTAACCGAGTTTTTCTTGATGTATGGACCGGACTTAAGAATCTTTTAATGGTGAAAAATCAATTTTTTCCTACTATCATCTCTGTTCTGTCTCACTTTGATATTAATCTCTGGTAAAGGATTCATCATGATGCTTGTTTCGTTATTACAGTAAATGATTTATTGTGGTATTGTATGCACGTTGATCAAAGTTCTTTTCTCTTTGGATTAAGAAGTTCCGATTCAAATGAGTTTTCTTCCATATGTATTCCAGATGTACATGATGTGATCTGATATACATATTTCATTTTTCTAACTAAGTCTTATATCTTCCATTTATATCTTTAACCATTGATTCAAAGCCATTCAAAGACATGTTTGCTGGTGTGTATTTCATGGAGGGTTTTGTGATTGACATTACAAATTGAGTTTCACATCCATTTGCCACACTTTAAAAAAAAATATTATTTACATTCTGATGGGTATTAGGCTTACATCTACAACAATCTATGTGTGACTTCTATTGCTAACATATTTGGCACCGTTGTCGGGGAAAGGATTGAAGATATTTCCCTGGGTTGTACAACAAAGACACTACTGATTTTGTTGGTGTACAAAAATAACTAAATAGAAAGACTGCATAGTGCACCTGGTGACTCCAAATTTTATCTATGGCTCCCTAGAGTAGGTACACGAGGGATAACGCACAGTCACCTTTGACTACACCTGAACTTGATCCAAAAAAAATCATAAAGAAGGGAAAATCTTTGCAAGGAGCCTCCTCTTATAAATTTTCAGGTATTTATGGAGACCTACTTGACTCTTTTTTCCATACACAAGTTTCTGTTTCTCATGTTTGTCATTTATCTATTACTGAAAATACTAAAAAATCAGAACTAGGAGATTTTCCTGTAGAATACTCAACTTTTTCCCCTGATTTGAAAGAAGAGAACTTGGAAAGTTTTGATTTTCTTGCATCTCTTGAAATTGTAAAGTGGTTTAGACTTGAAAGTTTGGAATATTTACCTCTCTTAGGCTCTCCTTCTCCCCATTCTTTTAAATTTCCTGTAACTAAAGAAGAAGGAACCTCAATTTCCGTTGACATTCCCCCAACTTCATTTAAGTCCCATCGACCTTTTGTTAAAACTGAATATTCTCCACCTTATACTCCTTCTTTTTAAAAACCACCTATTATACATATTGCAACTTTACCTTTCAAATCACCTTCTACTTCTCCTAAAATTAAGAGTCCTCCTTTTCCAAATAAAATGGCATGGATTAATCCTCCTAAGAGCAGAATGGATCCCATTGTGGCTACTATGTATGTACCATTAGTGATTCCTCATCCCATGAATGCTATTCCTATAGGAGATTATCTTAAGTATATGTCTAAATTTATAGGAGAGGAAGACATAACTATAGAAGAACACCTTGCTTCATTTTACAGTTATGCAGATAATTTGAATATTGAAAATGAAGATGTATGGATGAGGGTTTTTGTGCAAAGTCTAGATGGAGAAGCTAGGAAGTGGTTTAGAAGTTTAGCTCTTGGATCAATAGATTGAATTGAATCCCTAGATGATGCATTTTTAAGACATTGGGGTGACAAAAATGACTTCTTATATTATATTACAGAATTTGGGGCTCTTAATAGGAAATAAGGTGAATCAATGTCATATTTTTCAAAGAGATTTAACAAGATGTATACCAAAATTCCTATTGAGATTAAACCCACATAAACCTTTGCTAAAATAACCATGCAAGTGTTTTTGATCCAAAATTATGTCTTTTGTTGAGAGAGAAGGTCCACAACATTGGACCATATGCAAGATGCTGCTCTAGAGGTTGAATCAAACATATTGGCAACATATAAGTTGAGGGGTAAATCTGATAGAGATAGGAGAAAACAAAAAAACATAAGCCTCATCTTCAGATGCCTCAGGAATTAATCCCCAAGTTGATGAATTGATTAATTTGGCTAAATCACTTTCTGCAGAAATGGAAAGATTAAAAATTGAAGGGAGACAAACAAATAAAAACCCTCAAGATTTTGGAAACATAAATAATTTCAGAAGACAAAACAATACACCTCAATTTCTACAGAGAGATCAGAGAAATAGAGAAGATCATAAAGTTCAAACTCCTTTACAGAACAATTTGGTTGATGGTGAAGAGGGAAATAATGAGGAAGCATATCAATAAATTCATTGTTTGGGGGATACAACTACCTCCCATCATTTAACCAAGTCTGTTTATGAATAATCTTTAATGAGTAATCAACTGAATGAATTAAGTAAAGGAGAAAAAGTAAATGAAAACAACCTAAAAAGTAAAGGAGGGGAAACCAAGTACATCTACTTAGCCTAAAAATTTAGATACCCCTTCGAAGACAATGGCTGCACCAAATAAACAAAACAAAGAAAAAAACAATCAACCTATTTTCAAGGATCCTATTCAAGAGACAAAGGAAATTCTGAAATCCCAATCCTATTTTAATTTTGAGAATGAAATCTTGAAAATCAAGATTCCTATCCCTCTCCTAGAGTTGATGAAAAATGAATATTTCAAGAAATCTATTTCAAAGATGCTACAGCCTGGATATTTTTCCCGTTCAACAGACTCAGTTAACTTGCATGATGAGAAACTTGCAGTTATATTGGGGCCACTAGTAGAAGACATAGATGACTCCTCTCCCCCTTTTTATACTTCTTTGAATGTGCATGCCAAAATTTTTCACAATTGCCTTATGGACTCAGGTGCATCTCACAACTTAATGCCTAAGGTTGTCATGGATGAATTGGGTCTAGAAATTACTAAATCATTAGGGACCTAACCCCTCACGTATGTAGAACAATATATTCAGATGTAATAAAGGTCAATATTAATAAGGCATTGCAATAAGGTAGAATAAGTTGAATGTAAGAAGACCTAATAGAAGCTTCTGCTTCTAGAAGGATCTTCCTCTAGATGGTTCTTTTGATAGACATATTTAGTATAAATATGAGTCGAGGGTATGAGAACCCTATCTTGGATATTATCGTAATAGAGGTCTGCTCGACTGGAGGTTGCCCCCTCGAAGAGGCCTGTGAACATTGCTCTGAGAATCAAAGTGCTCTTTCTGGTGTTATTTTGATATCATTTTAGTGTTGTTGTGGTGTTGTTATGGTTATATTGTTATTTATATGCCATTTCTAGCATTTTATTTCTGTTCTGTATACTTTTTATATCTGGAATATTACAAGTGGTATCAGAGCACTTTCCTTGGCAGAAAATTGTGGGTTAATTTTTTTCAGGGTAGAGACGTATTCCAACATCTTTAAGCTACACAGATCTCTAGTTAAGCGCATAAACCCGAGGTTGAGGGATTCATACACGCAGGAAATACAAGTGGTTCTTAAGCGCACATTTGTTGGCCACCCTTGTAACCCCTGTTGGTACCCCTTCGAGTGGTATTGCATCAGACAACACCTGTATATAGATCGGCCTAGATTTCCTGAATCCCTCTTTAGATAAACCGATCGATTGCCTGGATGCTATAGTGTCACCAAGAAAAACACTCAGGAAGATACTCTTTAGTACCTGGGTAGTATGGCTAAGGGAACAGTCTATCCTCCTTAGTTGGTGCCCTGAGATATTGGGCTGAGTACTACTGTTGGAACCCGCACGTATATCATAGAGCTATAGCATAGGGAAAACCCTTGTCTGTAGAACCCTTGAATACCTAACCCTCAGGGACGGAAACAAAACATAAAACAGACAAGATCTGTTGCCGCGCAAGTGTGTTCGAGTTACCAAATCACTACACATTTCTTCTCGGTTAAGAATTTGGGCATTTCATCACTGCATTATTCTTTAGACCAGAGTATAACTCCGCAGGTGTAAAAAAAAAAAAAAAAAGTCTGGAAAGTTTTGCACCATTATTTGAGACCTATTCCATTGGATTTATCTCTTCGCCCTTATCACATTCATACCTATCATTTTTCAACAAAAGTTTTGACCCCGCTCACCCCTTTTCAGTTCCCTTGTCATCATGGCCCATACCCGTAGCCAAGACTTGGAAGCTTACTTCAATACCTTGCAATCTAATTTCACAGGGACCCAACAAGAAGTGAGACAACTCAGTGCCAATATTGCCACCATCAATCAAAACATGCACTCCTCAATCACCGCATCAATCACCGAACTCAAAGAAGACCTCAAACAAGACATGCCTACCCAACTTGAATCTATCATTTCGATGATTTGCACCAAGCTGCATATCCCTGCAGATCCCCTTTTATCTAACCCACCTTTTCATACTGAAGCTGAAACTTCCTCTCATTCCCATAATTTTCAGCCCCTTCACTTTCAGCGTGACCTACACCTTCTGTGGGTGGATGTGACCAAATTTGATGGCTCAGATCCCACTGGTTGGGTAACTCAAATGGAACATTATTTCTCTTTGTACGACATTACAGATGATTTGGCCAAACTCTGGTATGGTGTTCTCCATCTAGATAAAGAACATCGACAATGGTGGCAATGGAGAAAAACTTCCCGTTAAAGGTATATTGCTTGGACACACTTTATGCCAGATCTTTATGAACACTTTGACATTGACACCAACCATTTAGTCCGTTTGAGAAAGATGAAACAATCTGGAACAATGGAAGACTTTATAGCTTCTTTTGAGCGACTGTCTTTTCGTACAGAGGGCATGTCGGATTATTTTTTCCGAGAATGTTTTATTAGTGGCCTTAAGGATGAAATTCATGCCCATGTCCTCATGGATTGGCCTCAGAGTTGGGTGGAGGATACTTAAAGAGCTAAGGAAGCACAACAAGTTGTCTTTTCTCAAAACTAAAAACTCCCCTTTATTCCTCGCACTAAACCAGTAAATCCCACTACTCCTTCTGCTCCACTAAAGATCCAAAAATTGACCAAGGTTGAAATTGATGAATTCCAACTCAAAGGCCTTTGTTATAATTGTGATGAAAAATGTTTTTCGGGCCACAAGTGTAAGGAAAAAATATTTTTATGGCCATATCAGAAGATATTTTGGAAGAGGATGTTGAAACTCCCCTTATGTCTGAGTCACCTGAACCCACTGACATAACCCCTCCCTTAGACCCTCCCAAAGTAGAACTGATGATTTTCCTAAATGCTCTCACTGGCTTCTCTGCCCCCCCAAATCCTCAATCTAATTGGTTACATCAAGCATAGGAAGGTCATCATTCTTGTTGATAGTGGAAGCACCCATAATTTTATTCATTGCCACATTGCCTAAGAAACCCATTGCTATATCCATGCACTCAATAATTTCCAAATCATGATTGCCAATGACAACTACATGAAATGTGGAGGGAGTTGTGAAAATGTGCGTCTCCAAATTGGTGAATACCACCTGAAATATCATATGTTTTCTATCGACATGGGCGGTTGTGACATTGTGTTGGGTGCATACTAGCTAAGTACTTTGGGTTCCATTCTCATGGATTTTAAGGAATTAACCATGCAATTCGACCATGAGAGCCAACAATATAAGTTCCAAGGCATCACGACTAGTTCACCTAAGATCATTAGTTCCCATCGCATGGAAAAGATGATAAAAAAAGGCCATTCTAGCATTATTGCCCAACTCCATGCCATAAAATAAACTAAGACACCCTCTATGTCGCAAGACCTCCAATCCATCCTCTCTAAACATCAACTGGTCTTTTCCACTCCCCAGGTACTCCTTCCTTCCCGTGGTTTTCATTATCATTCCATCGCCCTTGTACTAGGAAGCCTTCCTCCCAATATTCATCCCTATTGCCACACCTTTTCCCAAAAAAATGAAATTGAGAAAATGGTTCAAGAACTGCTTAACGTAGGCGTTATCCACCCTAGTACGAGCCCCTACTCTTCTCATGTGGTCATGGTCTTGAAGAAATAAGGTTCTTGGTGCATGTTTCCTAACTTCCGTGCGCTCAACAAACTCACCATTAAAGACAAATTTCCCATTCCTGTCATTGATGACCTCTTTGATGAATTGAGTGGTGCCCAGTTCTTTACTAAACTTGATCTTCATTCTGGCTACCACCAGATCTGTATGAAAGAGGCAGACATTCCTAAGACTTCCTTTAGAATTCACGAGGGCCACTATGAGTTTTTGGTCATGCCCTTTGGCTTGTGTGATGCCCCCTCCACCTTCCAAACCCTCATGAACCATGTCTTCCATCCTTTTCTCCATCATTTTGTCTTAGTTTTCTTTAATGATATCCTCATCTATAGAAAAACCTGGACATACCATCTTGCTCATGTGGATTGAGTTCTCCATATACTCTCTCAGCACCAAATTTTCCTGAAACAATCTAAATGTTCTTTTGGTGCCTCGAAAGTCGAGAATTTGGGTCATCTTGTTGGCACGGACAACGTCAGGGTGGATCCTAAAAAGATTGAAGCTATGCAAGACTGGCCTCACCCAAAGACTCTCAAAATTTTGCATGGATTTCTGGGATTAACATGTTATTATTGCAAGTTTGTTAAGAATTATGGAAAGATTGCGGCACCTCTCACTGCACTCCTTAAAATGAATTATTTCACTTGGACTCCAATAGCTGCTCAAGCCTTTCAAACCTTGAAGATGACCACATGTACCACTCCAGTCCTGGACCTTCTCGATTTCACAAAGACCTTTGTCCTGGAATGTGATGCTTTAGGGAAAGGAATTGGCACTGTCCTTATGCAAGAAGGTCGACCTTTGGACTTCACCAACAAAAAACTGTCTGAAATAAATTTGGGCAAATCAATCTATGAAAAGGAAATGTTTGCTATTCTGCATGCCGTTGATCTGTGACACCCTTATCTTTTGGGGAAACACTTCCAAATTAAGACAGATCATCAAAGCCTCAAGTATTTTCTAGAAAAATGCATTTCCTCCCCAGAGCAACAAAAATGGGTGACTAAGATCTTTGGATATGATTATGAGATCGTTTACAAGAAAGGAAAAGACAATGTGGTTGTAGATCCAGTTTCCAAAAAATATGAAGATGAAGGATCCCTTTTTTCTCTCTCATTCATTGTACCATATTGGCTCCAAGCCGTTCGCCAGGAATGGCTACACGATCCCAAAAGTTCACATCTGATACAACAATTTCAATCGAATTCTTCATTCCCCCTAGGGTACTCTTAGCTCCATGATGAGATTCAATAAAAAGGCCCTTTGTATTTAAGTAAATAGTCAAAACTTAAATCCACAGTACTTTCTGAGCTTCATGCTACACCCACAACTGGGCACTCCGGGTTTACCAAAACCTATGACAGGGTCAAACGTTCTTTTTTCTGGGATGGTATGAAACAAGACGTTCGCAATTTTTTAGCTGAATGTGATGTGTGTCAACGCAACAAGGGAAAAATAGTCAAATATCCTGGAACACTACAACCACTTTCGATTCCACCTGCTATTCGGAGGGATATCTCTATGGATTTTATTACAGGATTTCCTAAATCAGAAAATAAATCAGTCATCATGGTGGTAGTTGATCACCTTTCCAAGTATGCTCATTTATGTGCTCTTCAACACCCATTTACAACATCCACTGTGGATCAAATTTTCATGGATCAGGTCTTCAAGCTTCATGGCATGCCACATTCTATTGTTTCTGATCACGACCCAACTTTCACCAACAATTTTTGGCAAGAACTGTTCAAGCTTCAAGGCACCCAATTGCATCTCAGCACAACTTATCATCCCCATACTGATGGACAAACTGAAGTTGTCAACAAGTGTTTGGAAACATATTCGAGGTGTTTTACATCGGAAAAGAAAAATTAGTGGGCTCAATATTGGTTACCCCTAGCTGAATGGTGGTACAACACTTCATACCATACAACTACCTGCATGACTCCTTTTGAAGTGGTATATGGAAAAAATCCACCTTCAGTTCTCTCATATTTACCAGGTGTCTCGAAGGTCCTTGTAGTTGACCAAATGCTTATAGTGACCAAATGCTTACAGTTCGAGAGGCTATTCTCCATACCCTCAAAGAGAATTTGGTCATGGCCCAGAATCGCATGAAGCAACAAGCAGATCAAGGTTGATCTGAACGTTAATTTACAGAAGGGAATCAAGTGTTCCTTCGACTGCAACCTTACAAGAAAAATTCCCTCAAGGCCGTCCATTGTCAGAAGTTGGTGCCCAAATTTTATGGTCCTTATACCGTTCTCAAGTGTGTGGTACATGTGGCCTATCAGTTAGTTTTTCCTAGTCATTCTAAGCTACATCCTGTTTTTCATGTTTCGTTCTTAAAAAAGGTGATTGGAACTAAGTGCCAAACTCAAACCAACTTTCCTGAGTTTGACGAAGAAGGATCCATTTGGCTATGGCCACAAGCAGTTTTGGACTAGAGTGAGCGTCATCTGCATCAATGAACCATCAAGGAAGTGTTAGTCCAGTGGAAATATACAACTCCAACAGATGCCACTTGGGAACCAACTACCATTCTGCAACAATTTCCACATCTCAAGCCTCGAGGACAAGGTTGTTTTTAAGGGGGAGGACATGTTAGGGACCTAACGCCTCACGTATGTAGACCAATATATTTAGATGTAATAAAGGTCAATATTAATAAGGCCTTGCAATAAAGTAGAATAAGTCAAATGTAAGAAGACCTAATAGAAGCTTCTGCTTCTAGAATGATCTTCCTCTAGATGGTTCTTTTGATAAACATATTTAGTATAAATAGGAGTCGAGGGTATGAGAAGCCTAGATTATATATTATTGTAATAAAGATCTGCTCGACTGGAGGTTTCCCCCTCGAAGAGGCTCGTGAACATTGCTCTGAGAATCAAAGTGCTCTTTCTGGTGTTATTTTTATATCATTTTAGTGTTATTGTGGTGTTGTTTTGGTTATATTGTTATTTATCTGCCATTTCTAGCATTTTATTTATGTTTTACATAATTTTTATATCTAGAATATTACAAAAAGTATAAATTCTGAAATCCCAATCCTATTTTAATTTTGAGAATGAAATATTGAAAATCAAGATTCCTGTCCCTCTCCTAGAGTTGATGAAAAATGAATATTTCAAGAAATATATTTCAAAGATGATGCAACCTGAATATTTTTCCCGTTCAACAGACTTAGTTAACCTGCAGGATGAGAAACCTGCAGTTATATTGGGGCCACTGGTACAAGACAAAGATGACTCCTCTCCCCCCTATTTATACTTCTTTGATTGTGTATGACAAAATTTTGCACAATTTCCTTATGGACTCAGGTGCAACTCACAACTTGATGCCTAAGGATGTTGTGGATGAATTGGGTTTGTAAATTACTAAATCATATCATGATTTATATTCTTTTGACTCAAGAAAAGTAAAATGTCTTGGAGTTATTAAAGATCTAGTTGTCACTCTTTTTCAACTACTTATGAAGAGCATAATCATGGATATTGTAGTTGCAGATGTTCCTCCCAAATTTGGGATGTTTTTGTCTAGATCATGGATCAAGAGGTTAGAAGGGACATTGTAAATGGATCTTTCTTATGCTACCATACCATTCTTTGGGGGTGAACACAGAACGTTGTATAAAGAAACACAACTTGAATATATCATAAGTGATGAGGGCAACCCAACAAACCATCCCATCTATGCTGTTGATATTGATTTGGGATCTAGAATTCTACAACTTACTGATTTTACTCAGTCACCATTGAAATAAAAAATCACTCACCAACAACATGTGAGACAACTAGACAAAGGGCTCAAACATGGAAACTGTATTTTGATGGTCCATCTTTGTTAAGGTCCTAACCCACACATAGGTAGATCAATGTATTCGGATGTAATAAAGGTCAATATTAATAAGACCTTTCAATAAAATAGAATAAGGCGGATGTAAGAAGACCTAAT
>SNQJ01S0120696.1:0-12434 GCA_010110895.2 Picea sitchensis
CCATTGAACAGAGGGGCCTTATTGGTTGAATTTCCTTCATGGCTTGACATGTTTAAGCTCTAGGATCTACCCTTAGATAAAAGGGGCCAGCTCTGATACCAATTGTTGGATAATTGAGAGGGGGGGGTGAATCAGTTGTTACCGTTCTTAAACAAATATGCTTCTTTTAAAATCTTTACAAGGCACTCAATGATGATCACAATAATGCAAGGAAATAAACAATGGCACATTCAACATTAGTCACATATATGAGAAACACAGAGACAGATATTTCTTGAGGAAACCCATACAGGGTAAAAACCTCTTCTTCTTTATATGATAAGCATTATTTACATTATTTACATTATCATACATATGAGCACCAACTCATTGTGAGGCTACAACCTCTATTTTGTAAGCTACAACTTGTTGAGAGCACCAACTCTCTATTTTTCTCTAGCACCCACTAGAAGGAAGCACCAACTCCCTGGTTTCTCTAGCACCAACTAGAAGGAAGCACCAACTCCCTAGTTTCTCTAGCACCAACTAGAAGGAAGATACAACTCCCTGTGTTCAAGCACCCACTTGAACCTCTGAGGACACCAGTCCTCCCTAGCACCTCCCTTCCACCCTAGTTTATGAATATGAAATACTGAAACCTATAACAGTGATATAGTTTTCAATAACAGCTTACCAGTCCCATCAATGTTCTGCAAGATTTTTCTACTCAGTCTTCCTCACTGTCTTCCTGCATGCATCTGCTACCCATTTTGTTCTTCTACCTTTTGTTCTCTATGTGCCATTCTCATTCAATGCACCTTTTGTTTCCTGTCCATTTTAGTTGTTGCACCACCCCTTTACTTCTTCACGCATGCATTACTTCACCTCAACAACAACAACCTCATCACTTCTCTGTCTCGTGTACTTATAACTTCTGTACACCTTGTGCATGCAATGTACACCATCCCTCTACCTGCTCACACTACGTTAATCTCTTCCACATCTCAAGTGCTCTGTCTGATCATCATGGTAACCCTTCCGCTTTTCTGGAAGTTTTCCCACGTGTTCAACATCATTGGATGTCATGCTGAGATTCCTCAGCCTCTCTGGTAGTCAAGACTCTTCGTCTTCTCTGGCATAGTCAAGCTTATACTTTCTGCTTCAGTTACAATATTCAACGCTCATCCACTTGTCAGTCGCCTCCACGAATAGTCTTTGTTCTACTAGCTGATCTCTTGAGACTCTTCACCTCCTCTGTCAATCACCTTGAATTTTCTTCGAGTCCTCTGGTAGAACTCATCACTGGTTTCTGGCAGGTTCACTATGTCGTGCAACAGTAGCCCTCCGATCTCCTTAAGTTTCATCTGCACCATTGAATGATCTTCATAAGCTTGCCTTTATTTCGTATTTCATCATTTTGGCTTTCCTGTGGCCAAGTGTCTTGCCAGTCCATGTCATGATCTCCAAAACTCTGAAATGGAGCTTTTCTGTGCTAGCTCCTTCCTCTATATGACCATGGCCATGACCAAGCGCTTGTTCATAAAGTGCTTTTCGAGATTTCATTTTTCGGCATTTCGGGACTCTTGATGTTAAGATTCTCTGACTTCTCCATCTCCCAGTAACCGAAATCCTAGTCTCCAATACATCGAAGGGGGTTTGATCAATGGTCCACGGTCTCTTTGAACCAACGGCTCAGATCATTTCACGATTTCGACATTCATGTGGTGAATGTTCTTGACGCTTCCAACTACCAATCCACGAAACTCTGAAATGGCGTGGGATAAACTGTCCCAATCAACCCTTGATCTGACAGCTCAGATCATTTCATGATTTCACATTTCATGATTTCGGCATTCCTGTGGTATTGTTTCTTTCCTCTCCAAGTCGCGATTTGTGAAACCCTGAAATGGAGTCTTTGACATGCTCTGATCTTCTGCCATGTGTCCCTCTTGGATCAACGGTCAGGATTTTATCAAGACTTCACAAATCCATGAGCCTTCATTGTGCCTAATCAACGGTCCATATTTGGCCTCGATCTAACGGTTGAGATTATTTCACGTTTTCGCATATCGAGAGTTCGAGAGGTGAAAGGCTGGAGCATTTCATAACTTTGACTTTCCAGACAACGAAATGTTGATCTGTGTCCACGTGTCCTACCTGTAGATGGACGGTCCTCCTTCTTTCAGGATTTTGTATACCCGCTTCTCCTTGCACTTTAATGAATGTACAGGTTCTCCCTGATCCAACGATGGTCAGAACTTATGCTCAGATCTAACGCCTAAGATCTATCCTCCTCTTTTGCGCTTTCTTCTTGTCTACAATTAGATCTGATGGTCCTCCTTCTTTCGGGAATTTAAATGGGATCCAACGATCACTGACGCTTCTCCTCGTGAGCTTAGGCACTGCGATCGACTCTGCACTAATTACTCCTAATCTTACTTTGTTCCTGTTTTTCATCGATACTTACTCTGATCTTGTCATCAATGACCTGCCTACAATCCTTTGCATGTTTGCTGCCATCTTTGCTGCTGTACTTGCCATCAATGACAAGCATACACTGTCTGTAAAACATGCCAACACTTATGATACTAGCGCACAACTTCTAGCTCTATTTTCACCTTTTAGATTTTTTAACCTATTTTTTCATATGAATCTGAACAACGATTTAATATTTCAAATCTGATATGAAAGATAGCAATGACAAGTCTATCATCTAGGCATCTGAATTTTACACAACTTGTGTACTAAAGTGGATGGACGATGAAACAACAGTCCGAAAAGTCAAAGATATTAATTTCTAATGTTATTTTCCTTTCCTGTTTCCTGAGACTTCCCCATTTCCTAGAGTTTCCCACATTTTGTGTTGTTTTTTGTAAGATGTCTAGCCCATGTTTCCTTCTCTGGGTGGGTTCCATTTACAATTCAAGGACACTGACAGTTGCAGATAATTAATAAAACGATATTGTCCACAATAAATGCAAATTTAAAATTTATATCTGGCAAGGCACATGTAGAACCAAGACAAAATATTCTATTTAACTATCTAGATTATGAATCAATAGTTGCACACAAAGAAAAAGCAATCCTTTTCTAGAACTCAATACTCTTGTCAATGACAGGTCGGGAATCAATTATAGTTGTGTAGTGGATAACTTCATTGACATGACCTTCTTTACAATGTTTAAATATGACTAGATCAAAGTTAAAAATAACAATTAGGGTTTAACATGGTTTCACATATAATTAACATCCCATTATAAAAATTGGAGTGCATTGATGGGGGTCATAAATAAACAAAATTAGTGATTTTAAAGGGAAGCACAACTTTTGGGTGGTATATCTACACTATATGCATGCACATAATGGAGGAAATATCTATGATAACCTCTTTTGGTCAATTTCAAGGTTTAACTAGGTCAATTCCAACAAGTTTGAGGTCGTGTGATGATGGAAAGGGGCTTCAAATGAGGGTTATGCATGCCAATTGTGATGTATTCATGTGTAACTACTAAAAATGGTGCAAGTGAGCAATTTTAAGGTGATAACACACCCTCATCCTCAAGACTATAGCCTATTGATGAATTTCACCTACAATTATACATGTGTAGGATTTGTCAACTATTTTGGGTGAAACAAGGTGCTATGATTGCACACTAAGGAGGTCCTCCAAGTGAAGTTGTTGCATGGATAGAGTGTTGGTAATCATGTGCAACATAAGAAAAAAAACTCCATGCTAGGAACCAATTGGTCCTAGTAGAAGGAGGTCATTCACACATCCTCTTGTGGAATTGCTACATGATAGCATAGCTTGTTGGATTCACACTGAACAATAAAACTGGAATTCTACTTGGATTCATTAAATTCCAAGATAGATTGTATCCAAGTCTGAAAATGCAAGAGACTTGCACTCTAAACATGGGAATGAATTCTGAGTGAAGAGTTGGATCTTAATATTTCTTAGAGCTTAGAGTCAATGAGGATACTTTTGTAATGAAGGAAAAATAAAGCTAGGAACTAGAGATAAATCCATAGCAAGAACTTGAGCCAGTAACGAAATCCAACATTCATAGTTATATCCACGTTCAAGAGAAACAAAAAGCTGGCACATTGTTATAGATTGGTCCTCTAATATTTTGGAGACCAAAAATCCTCTCAATGGGGAGGCATGATTTGAAATGGATCTGAACACAAGAATGATTGTAAGAATTAATACCTACAAGTGTAATTTATAAATTAATGAAGGCTGTATAATAAAGGACAATGAAAATTTTATAAATTAAATGAGACAAAGAAAGAAAAGTAAAACAAAATAAAATAGAAAAACGAAAATAGGAGCAAAAAAGAGAGAGAGCAATGGGAACTAAAAGTTTGGTCTCTTGGCCTTCCCGTTACCCCCAATATCTCCTATTCATCCATGTGACACGACTCTCAAAGGGTATTTTGGCCAAAGAGGAAAGTATGCACAAAGATCCATGAGTTACATTGTAACCAAAGATTCTCAAAATGAGAATTGAGTAACCATTGAAATTTGTTTTTCCCATTTGGGTTTCTAGTGTAAAAATTATGTCATTGTGTGACATCTGATTTATGTTAAACTAATGGAATATAAGTTGGATTGGAGTTTAATTAAAAGAACAACCAGTGTCCTATACAAAAGTTAGTGAAGATGAGATACTAACATGCTATGTCTCATATGCAATATGCTGAAATGATGGAGGAACTAGTAAGGGCAATGGATCCACTTGCTAAGATCCCTTTGGCATATTAGTAGTATGTGGTTTTAGTGTGGGATGCAGGAGGAAAAAATGTTACCCTTGTGGATCCCTTTGGAATATTAGTAGATGATCCCTTTGGCATATTAGTAGTATGTGGTTTGAGCAAATTTGGTGGTAGTGAGAACTCTTGAGTAGAATCAAGCTTTCCTTGATTGTTATGTGGGACTTCATATTTCAAAGTGCAATGTTGGGAGCTGACAATTGGCATTGTTTCCAGGGAAAATGTTTGATTCCATGGATTTAATAGATCTGGTATAGCATGGTGTTGGGAAGTCATATTTTTTTGAATCATTAGTTTCCAATTGCTTGTATTGAGGGTGAGAGAAAGAAATGGTATGCAAGGCATTTCAAGGTATGACATGGTAACTCCAATTATGGAGCACATCCCTTTGATTGTTATGGATAATTTTTCTCTAGTCCAGGAGGATCAAGATCTTGACTACAATAGTTTTGTACAAAACAAAAGAGATATTGATGGGGGTGGTGAGCATAATCTTTAAGGATTGAAATAATAGAATTGGATAGAACTCTAAGAAGGGGAGTCTTTGTCAAAGTATTTTCAATGGACAGTTATATGAGGATCCTCTATATGACATTTACTACCATGATTATTAAGAAAAACATCATAATTTGATATTTTTCTTGGAGATGAATTTTAACATTTTGTTATGGGTATGAGAGGTCATCCTAAACATATCTAATGCATATCTTGAGGGTTCACAAACCATAATAATTGTTGTTATAGTGGGTTCCTTTCCTAATACTTCCATTGAAGGTTTAGTTACAAGTTTTTCACTATATTCATGGTGGTTTTTGTTTCTACTTGATTCTCCTCTTTTTGTATGGAAATGCCTAGAATTTCCAAGTGGATGCATGGCATTAGTTGGAGGATATGATGACATCTCATGCTCTCTTTTATTATCCACAAAAGTTGCATTGTTTTCTTACTTATTGTAGCTTAGGTGACATTCTATCACAACTCTCTCATTGTAGTTTATTTTTTGACCTCATCAATGGTGTTGGGTTCCATTTATCTTGGTATTGGTTCATAGGCCTAAGGTGTTGGCTCAAAGCCTTTACATTAAGCTCTAAGCATGATACTAGGGTTTTAGGTCGCTTCTTGTGATTTTTTTGCTTGTTTTGAGGGTGTGTTTATCCCACACACCTTATTGAATATATGTGGGGGATAGATGTTTGGTATTTTCTCATAGACACATTGCTCCCTTGCACATCAATGAAGTTTTTTTAAAGGGACTAATTAGTTGACATATGGTCAAAACTCTCTCATTGTCGTTTATTTTGTTTTCTTCATTGATGGTGTTGGGTTCCCTCTATTTTAGTAGTGGTTTGTAAGATGTGTGGAAAAACCTTGGGAATTTACAATAATGAATGGGATACTAATAATCCCAATATTGAAATATAAAATGGAGAATGTGAACATGTTCATGGCATGTGATGCTCTAGAACTTCATGATAGCATTGATCTCTCTTTGTCTTCAACTATAGTACAAAATTAAGGATATATTGCATCTAACACTAACCATGGGTTCAATGATAATCAAATTATTGGTGCTAAATCAAAGTGAAATGAAATTATCCTTCATCTATGCTTAATTAGGTTATGTGAATCAAGTATGATATTGAAGAACATGAGTGGAAAGTAATTGGGGCCATAACATTGGTTTCTCTCATCAATGAAAAAATTATGAAATTTTTCCATGAGGAACCAACAAAGGAGGTTGAAATAATAGGTTTACATAGGAAACTATAAGAAAAATATGATGATGACCTAAATTAAAATGCAACACTAGGTTTTGAGAAAATAAAATTATAATAAAGAAGGAACCCTTAAATATTTTGGTCCTTTTTATTTCACTAGAATTTGAAAGTACCCAAATTCATGTCTATATATATGTATATGGATGAAACTCAACCTAAGATTTTGAGGTCAAATTGTTACATCTATATTTGAACATGTGAAAAAATTCCATACACTAATGGAGGGTATGAAGGCTGAGCACAAAGATATAATTATAAAATTGTTTGTGTAGATATTTCAAGTAAAGGCATTGATGTGGTATAATAACTTGGATAAAATGGAATAAAACGTTGGTATGAATCAGAAAATGATATCAAAACTTGGTGGGGTAATAAGGGAGATTACAATTCAAAAGAGATAATCGAATACCCTGAATTAGATGATGAACACTCCCTTGAAATGCAATAGTAAAAAATCCCTAGATATTATCAATGCCTATGAAAATTATCCAAAAGAAATAGATCATTATATATTTAAGTAAAAATAATGTCCCTTGGATGATGTCGATTTCCAAAAATACAAAGATAGGACAATTCTTTGTTACTGTTGTGACCAAAGCTAGAAGTGAAGTAAGTCTAGTATGTTCTTATAAATTGGCAATGGCAATGTGATTTTGTTTCTTTGTCATGTGAGACACAATGAAAAGAAGGGTAATGCTATGAAAAAATATCATAAAATGTTTGACATCGCCATTTCCAACTCCTCATGTTCAATCCTTAATGTTGTTGAAGACACCAAAGAAATTTCATGGAACTAAAAACATTAAATTGTTGCCAAAATTGTGCCCTCTAATCAACAAATTGAAGATTGGAATTTATTTCAACAATATAACAATGAGTGTTTATATCATGAGCCTCTATATGTATTAACATGACCATGAGAGGATTAAAGTAGGAAAATATGAAGAAAGTATTGAGACCTTGAATATCCCTCCACATATTGTAGACATGAAGATTGAGATGATGCACGTGTGTGAAAGAGTAAATGTTTGACATCGCCATTTCCAACCCCTCATGTTTAATCCTTAATGTCGTTTAAGAAACAAAAGAAATTTCATGGAACTAAAAGCATTAAATTGCTTCCAAAATTGTGCCCTCTAATCAACAAAGTGAAGATTGGAATTTATGTCAACATTATAAAAATGAGTGTTTATATCATGAACCTCTATATGGATTAACATGACCATGAGAGGATTAAAGTAGGAAAATATGAAGAAAGTATTGAAACCTTGAATAACCATCCACATATAAATTGACAGTTGCAATGTGATTTTGTTTCTTTGTCATGTGAGACACAATGAAAAGAAGGGTAATGCTATGAAAAATATTTTAAAATGTTTGACATCGCCATTTCCAACCCCTCATGTTTAATCCTTAATGTTGTTGAAGAAAAAAAAGAAATTTCATGGAACTAAAAACATTAAATTGTTGCCAAAATTGTGCCCTCTAATCGACAAAGTGAAGATTGGAATTTATGTCAACATTAGAACAATGAGTGTTTATATCATGAACCTCTATATGGATTAACATGATCATGAGAGGATTAAAGTAGGAAAATATGAAGAAAGTCTTGAAACATTGAATAACCCTCCACATATTGTAGACATGAAGATTGAGATGATGCACATTGTAACAATGAAGTTTCATATCTTAACAAGACCTTTACAATGGTACAAATATGAGACAAAACAAATTTGGGGTTCGAAATTTATGGTGAAAATACTAAAATAATTGTTTCACAAGTTGCAAAAGGATGCATGTTGCATGTCACACAAAGTTCAAAGTTCTCATATCACACATCGCACCAAGTTCAAGTTTTGCATGTCACATGTCAGACCAAGTTCAAAGTTAACAAGTCAAACCAAGTTCAAAGTTCACATGCATGGAACATATGCTTTTTGCATGTTGCATATTGCATGTCGCAACATTTTCAAATATGGATGTCACATGTCACAAGATTTTGAAAAATGCATGTGACAAGTTGTAATATTTTTTAAGTTCTTTTTACAGCTTCCAAAACTTTATTATTGAATCTTCCCAAAAATTTATTTTTGCATGTTGCACCAAGTTTAAATTTTGCACATTGCTTGGAAAAGATTATTGCCACATGTCACATGTCACAAGACTTTCAAAGTTGCATATATCATGTCACAAGATTTTGGAAGTTGCATATTGCATATTCAATTTCTATTTGTTGCCTAGACTCCATAGCCCAAGCATAAGGCACCAGGTCTTGCTTGGATTCTCATGTTATATCTTAAAATACAAAGAGATTACCATTCTTAAAAGACAAAGAGATACAATTTTGGAACTCTTGAAACCCGCAAACAAACAAGGATGTAAAATTTAAATCCAAACTTTAACAATTCAATCTCTTAAATTTCACGTTTACCAATGCCTTCAAATCACTAGGATGATATCCATGGAGCCACAAATTGATGCAAAAATTGTATGTCAAGGCCAATAGAACCAACAGAACCAAGGAGTATTGAATCAATATATACCAAGTATAAGAGAAGCTGAAATTATCATTAAGTGTATAACAAAATTACATTCACAGATATATACAAGCCATTGAAATAGCCTTGTGTATATTATCAGATGAAAAATTACCCATAACGTCAATGCATTATATGTGTCATTACATGTTCAACTATATAAGGTACATGTAACTATCTTATAAAATTATTACACATCATCAATTTCTTTTAGTTTTCTTTTGTGTTTTCCAGGTCTTAAGTAATTCATCCATCTCCATGTCTTCATTTACTAGGTGCTCTTCAATAGCTGATGTTGTTTCATTCCTTTCACGCCGAGTATGTCTGGTCTCATACCCATGACATGGATGATACTGCGAGGGGCCATCACCTACAAAAAAAATAAATATTAAATTTATATGGCCAATTTTTAAATATCATTGAAGTAGTTCATTAATATTAAAAAGAAACTTTGCAATATAATTATTTACCTAGTCCTCTAGTCGACACCATTGGAATGGTTTCCGGCCTATTCACCTAATCTTCAGGTTGAGGAGAATCAACTATGACATTCTCTGCCATTGAAACGTCAAAATTTATAAGTACAGAATTATTAAGTATATGATTAATATACAACCATTTTACCATCGTGGGCCTTAATCATAGGAACATCTTGGGGTTGCACCCCACTGGGATGGGGATGCTCGGGAGTACCATGATCTTCTGGTTGCAATGTTGCACTATCAACGCTCTGTTGTCCAGTACTAATGGTTTCGTTGATAGTGTTTCTCCCCTGATTAAAACAAAGTAAGACATTAAATTATGGACGATATCAAACATTTACGTATTTTATAAGTAATGAAAGGATAATGTGGACTAATTTTTATTTACCTTATCCTGCAAACTGTATCTTGGGGTCTTCACCATGATTTTCCTACGATCAACCACGGCTTTATAACCGTACTTGTAACCAAGTTGGGGGTCTTCCTCCATGGTTTTAGTTCCAAAGTCATCGCCCTGCATTGCATAAGGGTATGGTTTTTTAATGTTTTTGGCAGCAATTACCTGAAAATTGTAAGGCGATAAAAATAATATTATTAAGATGTTTGGGTACTTACGATTCATGACTGTAACCTCGAGTAGCCACCCTGGCCTAGCTTATGTTGGCCATGTTTGGAAATCCTTGCTTTGGTTGCCTTCGAAGTGTCAGACAACCTATCATAAAAAATTTAAAGTATGTTATATATAACCACACTTTTATTTAGATCTAAAGAAAATTAAAGCTGGTATTGAAATAAAAATATTGTAATTTACCTTGGTCTACCAATGATTTTTTCTCCTAATTTTTTCAAAATATTCTCTTTTGCATCATCAATGATCACCTTCCACTTCCTCTCTAGAATTGAGGGAGGACGCTCATACCTAGGTTTTCCTGCCAAGCTTCATCTATAAACATCCCGCGTATATTTTAAGTATTCGCCCGCTATAGAGGTGAACGCTTTTTTATTGAATGTGTCTACTCCAAAGAGGCCTTTAAGATAATCCATAAGTTCCTTTTTGAGGTTGGAATTCTGGCAATTCCACCTCATGCGTAACGTTTCCCCAAAAATCAACAAGGCCTTTCTCTCTAGGTGCCTATAAAAATGGTCATTTCCTACACACAAAAAGATATAATCATTAATTTAAAATTAATAATCTAGATGATTTGTGTATGAGATGGACAACATTAAACGAATAAAATATGAATTAAAACTACCTGGGAGTTTTGATTGTTTTAATGGAAGTCCATTATTGTCGACCAAAAATGTGCACGGAAGGGTCCCCGTGCCTGTCACACGTCTAGATCTAGGAAATGAAACCATGTCAACCACATCACCATCCTCATCTATACCACCATCTCTAGACTCTGACCGATGTGTGTATGTATCGAAGTGTGTGTCATGGCTCCTATCTAAATTAGGTGTGGAAGATGGAGAAGTAAATAGTACTCTAGCAGTTGTATGACCACCTGCATCAGGACTCTATAGCGTCTATGTAGTGCCACTACTACCAACACCAGGCTGAAAAAGCTCCAAAAGTCTCTTTATAAAAAAGAAAATGTTTTTTTGTCAGATAATGTAAAAGTTAAAGAACAAAGTTTCATAATTGAACATATGAGTACACTAGAAAAAAACACTTTAAATTATGGTTATTACCTTATATGTGTTAAGTTGTGACATAAGGAGATTGATCTTTGCTAGGACGTCAGGAGTTTGATCTGGACGATCTAATAAGCTAGCAAGTTCCTTGTTCTCTTTAATGATCTTTTTTTTATTAATACCATCGGATCAGGGGATGAATACAACCCATCCTCATAGCGAAATCATGATCAACATGGTCTGCCGACTATATATAATTTCAACAAAAACAATGTTATTTCAGTAAAATTATATAAGCAAATAATAAAATTCACGTAAAATGAAAGTGGAAATTGATAATCATTTACATGTTCTGCAGCTGGCCCTTTTCCACGATCATCCTACCACATTATAATATAATTAGAACCCCTAAATATTTAAAAAATTGTTAACGATAACAAAAAAACTGATTTCCACCCAAATAAAATCAACCTCAACGATCAAGCTCCCACATTATTATAAAACTGGGACCGTGAAATATTTAACAATGTTAAAGATTATAAAAAAATATAATGCAATAAGTAGATGTTTCTTAAATATCAGGTGTTTCATAAGTACCCATGCATTATTACTCGATGTTTCTATTCAATTCAAATGGTAATCCACTAATAACTCTTCCTCGGGAGATATCTTTTTTATTTCGCACAGGACTACCTGATTTTCTTCACGTCCCTCATATATGCAATTCAGTTGCTTGTTTTTTGTCTCGGGTCATGTGTTTCTTATAAACCTTGTGATATTGTCGGACGCTTTAGGCCTTCCATCAATATAGATAGTCACTCCCTTATTTTTATCCTTGTTTATTAGTTGTATATAATTTGCGGCGAGCGCATATCTCTGCATACTTCGCATGTACCGGACCAGCTGCATCCAATCATTATAATTGTAACATGGTCTGACATAGTCCATCAATTCAGTTACTGCATTGTATTTTACAATTATTCCATCCATGGAAAATAGCCCCAGGCCATGCAGGGAGGATGGTGCAATGCGATATGTCCTATTGTTGACAATGAAGTTAGCATCTATACGAGGTAGTTCCTTAGGTACCCATTCTTTCACCAGATTCTTATACTTGAGTGGCACCTCTATGTCTCCTATGCTCTCATCATCATAAGAGCATGATCCTCCTTCGGCAAGAAAAAATTCCATGCGTCTACAAAATTTTCTTCTGACTTTTTCACCTCTGGTCCTTGTTTGCTTATCAT
>SNQJ01S0120696.1:12444-39632 GCA_010110895.2 Picea sitchensis
TGATAATCCTATGTTGATGGTTCAAAAATAATGAAAAATAGTCATATTACATGTTCATTGGTATTCAACTAGATCTAGCTATGGTCATCATGATGTACAAATTATCCATAAGGTGACATTAGTGAGGGCATGTGTTATTGATTCTAGAAAGGCATTGTTGAAGGCATGAGGTGAAAATGTTAGCATGGGGATGGAAAATGAACATAAGGAAACAACGTTAACTAAGCACCATCGAAGGTAGGAGGAGAGCGTTGAGAGGAAGGAAATTTCATGGAAATGAAGGTGACCTTATAGCTATAGGCTATAGGATGCAACCGCCAAATATAACCTCTTAGGGAAGATAGCAAGGGAGTGGTGACTAGTCTCAACTAAGGAATGCCATATTGAATTCATCCCTAATCAAGACAATAAACTAAAGGGAGATAATCAAAGATGAACAGATCGAGGAAATATGTGGTCAATAAGAGAGTGAATGAGGAAGATGGCATCCCCAAAAGATTTATCTTGCTAGCTGCAACAATCAAGTATACCCAGTCTTATACTCCTCCAAGAATCCCACCCTTGGAGATGAACTCCATCCTTGTTTTATAGATGAATCCCACAACTACCTCCATAATAAAATATTCAAGAAAAATTTCGACATCTTTCCTTAGGTGAAGCACCTATTATAAAAACACAAATCTAATATGGCTTCCTCTTTTTGGGAAAAATTGTCCTTGAGAAGGTGAATGATTCCAATTGTTTACATATGAGCCTACAATGTCTTGCAAATAGAATCACATGGAGAAATTCCTCCCACGACAATAACTTTATTCAATAAAACCCTCCTCAAGCATATCCAATGATATCCTTTAGCTTTGTAATCTATGCTAGCTTCCACCTACATTGTCATTAAAAAATTTACTTATGGAGAGCAATTCTCATCTCAACAAATCATGATCACTACATTCCAACAACTAAAACAATATATTAATCCACTCAAATGATGGTCGCTCCTTCCAAGAAAAATGTTTGAAAAGTATGAGGGCACTAGAGTGACGAGCACAACCATCACATGAAGGGTGTTCTTCAAGAATCCAATACCACTCCATGGGATCTGGCATGCCTTCAAATATATGATTGTGCCTTGGAATGTGTAAGATGCACCCTCAATAAAAATATATGCATGAAAATGTACAAATAAGGGCTCCAAAAAGACAGAACTCTGCCACATGCACCACCACGCCTCAAAATATGCAATGATGCCTCAAAAGGTAATCCTCAATGAGTATGTTTTCATCAAAACTGCAGCTATGCCTTCCAATATATACATCCTCCATGAACAAGCTTCTTAAAAAATGTCTTCAAATAATGCAACAAGTTTCCATGCATCATGAGTGGTAACACCACCCATGAAGGAGAGGAGAGTGACAAACTAGGAGGGGATTTCCTCTTTAGTCAAGAAGACTTGCAAAGGCAAATTAGAGGCCTAGAATCCCAAGAGGCAACTCTACTATGCAAAATCTACTAGGTGAGAAAATTGTCAAGTTTGGGGTTCACGTCTTAAGAGTGATAGGGAAAAGGAGGTTATGGAGAAAAAGAGAGAGAGATCAATGGGAACTAAAAGGTCGGTCTCTTGGCCTTCCCATTACCCACAAGATCTCCTATTCGTCCTTGTGACACGACTCTCAAAGGGTATTTTGGCCAAAGAGGAAAGTATGCCATAATCAACCTTTTGATCATTGATCATTGAATGGGCCAATGACAATAATGCCATAATCAACCTCAAGATAAAGGAAATGTATTTTAATTCAAAAGGCATCTAAGTGACTTAGTGTATTGACCCCATCAAAGGGAATACTTACACCGAGTCAGTGAATGATTTAATGGATGGATTGATGGTTAAACAAATATATAATGTAATTTATATCATAAAGGATTAGTATGTTAAATCTACTTCTAATGGAACTGTGATTTGGTGCAATGTATGTTCATTTGAGTATGATATACAGGATGCCATGAAAAACTGGTAGGAATGCAACCACAAGCTGTCCTCTAGGGACCCTATTTTAGTGAAAGTAGTGTGTAGGATCAATGTGGAGTTCCAGAATCCCCTAATATATGATGGAACTAATGATGTTGAATACTTTATGGATATAATAGAATAGGAAGTTCCTATAGAACAAGTGATTTTAGCTTTAGATGTTGTGTTATGAAGTGCTCATGCTAGATGGTGGACCACACATAAACAAGCATCCAACAATTGGGAGAAGGTAAAACCTGTGTTGCAATACCAGTTCCTCTCACCACCAAAGTTCTAGATCATTAATATTTGAAATGTACATGACAACACTGAAATTGAAGGGTTTTGAAATTTGCAAAGATTGAAATGTAGATACATGCTTGGAATTTACACTTTTTCAATGTGATCTTCTCAATAAATTTAGAGAGTAATCTACATGCAAAAGTTTACCATATTCTAAGGCATTATAATAGCAACCATATTCCACTTGAAGGATATTGTCTAAGGAATTATAATATCAGAACGTGATAGAAACAATGCCATCCATGAACCATTATAATAGCAACCATATTCCATTAGAATAGGAACCATATTCTAAAAAAGAATGTGACAGAAACAATGCCATCCATGAACCATATTCTAAAGAAGAATGTGACAAAAACGATGCCATCCATGAACCATTTTATTCTTGTAATGTTTTATATGATTGGGAACAAGAAAATGGAGATCAAAGAGATGTTGATATTTAACATATAGGTTATGATATTTATGAATAATTTGTTGGGTTTACTATTCATATGGATGAGGGGTATGTTCCCCACAACCCGATAGATGTAGTGTTTTTTTCTTGGAGATCAGTGCAACTCTATTTTGTAGGAGGACCGTGTTGCATATAGAGGATTGTTTATCAGGAAAAACACTCTCTTAGAAGCTACGATGAGATTCTTAGAAGCTATGGTGAGCATTCATGAGGATGCTACGATGAGCTACGGTGAGCTTCTTAGAAGCTGCGGTGAGCATTCACAAGGATGCTACGGTGAGCTACAAGCCATGTCCATGCTATGAAGTAAGGTTTCTAGCCCTGGGAAACATAGGGTTTATAGCCTATAATTTGCTTGGAAACCCTAGTAAACAACAAAGAAAATAAATCATAACCATTAAATAATTAGTAAAAATCTCAGATATTGGAGACCCATTACTGATTTCTACGGCATGATGTCAACCCTTGAATATATCCACTCCACAGGTTTGGCTCTTCTACCTCTGTCGATGTCCAAATCGAAGTTGCATTGTTGTTTGCCAAATGGGATCTTCTCTCATGCGCCTAGTCCAAGAACATGTGGGGTTTTTCTCTACTAGATGGATGCCCAGTATTGGAATGGCAGGTTTTCACTCTGCTTGATGGGAATGATGCTCTAGTGTTTGTTGTTGTGAATGGGCACAGGCAATTATTTTGTTTGAATTTTTTTTATTTTTTTTTTATGTTTTTAAATTTTAATATAATTAATATATAATTTTTTATATAATGTTTTTTTAATATAATTGATATATAATTTTTTATATAATGTTTTTAAATTTTAATATATATATCATGGTGTGGACCAAAAACCTAACTTTTTAGGCCATAGAATATAGTTCTATGAACCAACTGTTTAGTGTGAAGTAGATGGGTCTCATGTATTCAACACATGGGCATCATTACAAGTTCATAGACATCATGGATCGGTCTTGGGTCATTAATCATAGTTAAAGGGGGGAAACAAGATCCTTTGGCCCTAAACCTTAATTAGAAAAATCAAGCACCAAGGATGAGTCCTCAAACCACCACATATGACCTTTATAGGGTATCATTAATTTCCAAATGGGATATGGGATCCATGAGTAGGTTATTTATGAACAAATAATTAGTATTAAGGTCTAAACAATGTCAAGGGAGAGAAATAATGGCCTTATGTCCTAAATAAAGAGTCTTGAGTCAAGCAACAAAAATAAAAACCATGAATATTCTCAAGTTATGTCATTGAAATCATACTTGAACCATTACACAAGACCTTCATAGGTTATCTTTGGCCTACTAGAGGGATATGGGTGGGCCATGATAAAACCACAACAAAGGCCCTAAAAATGAACATGTCTCAATTCCACACATGGGATAGTTATTGGGTACATGGTTAGGGTTTTGTAGCACTTGAGTGGTATATGGGAGCCTAAATGTCACTTCTTAGGCTCGATCATCATGAAAAACACCTAGAAACCACAACATAATCCTTCTTTAGGGGGTCCTTATAAGCATCAGAGTTGGATAAGGACACCAGTAGGATTTTTTTTGTAGTAAGGAAGGGTAGAGAGGCCTTAACCATGGTTGAGGAAGGAAAACAAGTACCTTAGGATATTGTTGAATATTTGTAGGCTTGAGAGCCTTGAATAAGTCCTCAAACCAACACATCACTCATTTGTAAGGCTTCCTTGAAGGCCTCCAAGTAGGATACAGGTGCCATGAGTAGGTTGTTTTCCCTAGAAATGGGTCTTAACACGTAAAAATGGTTAAGAGGGAGTAAAGTACTTAAGCCATAATTGAACCTTATCAAGCTCATGTTCCATGAACAACACCTAGAAACCATGACTTGAGCTCTCACTTCAATGTCTTTGGCCTAATATTTGGACATGAGTACCATTTATATGTTTTGCATACTACATATGGGTATCTGGGCCTTGACCATGGTTGTGGTAGGGAAACAAGCCTCAATCCCTTAACCATGGTCAAGGGAGGGAAACAACAACTCAAGCCCCAGACATATCATATCTATCTCAAGCACCATGAACAAGTCCTCAGGTCACCACACAAGACCATGGATGGGTCACACGACCTTAGCTATCATCAAAGAATATTGAAAACAAGTGACTTATAATATTTTTCTAGATTCTAAAGCTCACGAGCCTTGAACAAGTCCTCAAACCAACATAACAAAACTTTGGACTTTAAGAGGGATATAGGAATCACAATTAGGTTTTGTACATTGAAAATTGGTGTATAGGCATGAACATGGAAAGTTGGAAACAATGGCCTAAAGCCCTAACTGAACCTTCTCGAGCTCAACCACCATCAACAACACCTAAAAACCATGACACGAGTCCTCTCTAGGGAGTCTTTGGCATACATGTTGAATATGGGTGACATTATGAGGTCTTATTCATAATGGATGGGTCTTAGTTTTATGACTATAGTTGATGAAAGGAAACAAGAGTGTTCATCCCTAAACCTTTCTTCTCAATATCAAGAACCATATACAAGTAGTCAAACCACCACACATGACCTATGTAACATATCATTCACCTCCAAGTGGAATTGTGTCACCATGAATAAGTTAGTTTTGAACCAAGAATGGGTCTCAAGGTCTAACCAAGCTCAAGGGATGGAAACAAAGGACTTGTTCCCTAAGTGAACATTCTTAGGCTTAACTTCTATGAACAACAACTACAACCCACATAACTTCTTAGAATATAGTGTTGGACGAGTCCTTGAGCAATTACATAGGACCCTTGTAGGCTATTTTTGGACTATTTGAGGGAGACAAGTACCATGATTAAACCACAACATATGCCAAGGTGTGTACCATTTGGTACATTTTCATAATAAGAATAGGTCTCAAGGTGTGTACCATGACTAGAGAGGAAAAAAAGGGCCTTAGGTCCTAAACATATTTTCTTTGGCTCATTGGCCATTAACAAGGCCTCAGTCCACCACATCTAATATCCTATATTTTAATAGACTTATATGGTTCTTGGGTGGGATATGGGTGCCATTCACAATTTTTTCACACCATGAATGGAACTTAGGTCTTGTCCATGGTTAGGGAAAGAACATATTTAAGAGATATTTGACCTTCTAGTGGGATATGGGTGCCAAGGTTGTTTGATACCAAGGTTGTTTCAAAGTGATTATTTATCTTTTAATTCCTAACCTCCAAGGGATTCTGGTTTTGCAATTCTTATCCATTTTACTAAGGGAATATTCATTTCCTTTCTTCCCTTCTAGAAAAACTGAAACATTTTCCTCTTCCTTCCTCTACTATACCAATTGGAAACATTTTCCTCTTCTTTCCTCTAGTATACCAATGAGCCAAAGAAATATGTTTAGGACCTAAGGCCCTTTTTTTCCTCTCTAGTACTTATGGTAGAGTTCTTATGACCCATTCTTATTGTTAAAAACATACTAATGGTGCCCATATTCCTAGTTGGAGGCCTTGTTCATGGCCATTAAACACATGGAATATTCGTTTAGGGAATAAGGCACTTGTTTTCATCCCTCAATAATGGTATATTCCTTTAATCCCATATGTGGTGTGAACAAACTCGTAATGGAACCCATATCCCACTTAGAGGCTAAAGATTATTTAGAAATGATATACATGGTTGTTCAAGGCCAAGTGCATGGCCCTTAAACTCAAAAAGATTCATTTTGGACCCAAGTTCCTTGTTTTCCTCCCTTCAACATGGTATAGTCCCTAAGATCCATTCTTACTGAAGGGTAAGAAGGGTATGAATCTCTAGGTGGGTGCACCTTAATTCGACTCACTTATCCATTCAAGCAATATGCACTTCAAGGGTACAACCTCCCTAATTAGTGATGATATAAACCTTGAATTACATATATGGTGCAAAAAAATTCCTAATGACACCCATATCCCATCAGAAGGTCAAATATATCTTAAATAAGATCTACATGGTTATTTGAGGCCTAGTTCATGGCCCTTGAATTGTGCATACTAGTGAAGCGTATGAATCTCAACTTAGTGAGGCGTATGAATCTCTAGGTGGGTGCATCTTAATTCGACTCACTTATCCATGCAAGAAATATGCACTTCAATGGGACAACCTTCCTAATTAGTGATGATATAAACCTTGAATTACATATATGGTGCAAAAAAATTCCTAATGACACCCTATTGACGGGTGAAAATGACTGCTCGTCAACTGAAAGAGTGAATCCGGTCCGGGGTTGTCTAATTAACCCAAGTCGTTTGGATTAACTCACTCTAATGGGTTTAATGGCTCCATTGGCCAATCTAAAGTCCTAAAGGAAACAGAAAAATAAATAAAAGAAACGAAATAACTCACTAATTACTAATCACTGAAATATATATGTACATCTAAATACATATACAGTTTATTTAAATAATATTTATATGATAGTTCTATTTATCTAATTCATATATACAAGATATACAAATAATGATTTTTAATCTGAACTCATAAAAAATCAAATGTATAATGGTTCTTTTGATGAAAGTAGATAAAGAAAGAAAAAAGTACTATTTGTTTTTTGGTTTTTTTTTAAATCTATATGCATTCGTAAGATCAAATATTAAACTACTTATTTAAACATTAAAATATAGACAGTGAAAATTATACTATATATAGGAATTTCTATATTAAACAAACAAATACAAGAAAAGAACAGAATAACATATTAATCACTTGAATAGTGTGCATCCAATTGTTTGCATAAATCATACATCAGTCCATCCACGAGATAAATCTGTTGTGCATCTTCACAATGTTTGGGACAAACGCTAAACTGTGCATTGACTGGTGTATTTAATTAATAAAACAATAAGATGAAAAATAATAATTATGATATAATAGACTGCAAGTAATAACGCATACGATAAATCCGACAGTTATAACTTGCATTTAATCAGTCAACATGTTTAAGGTAAACCTCATAATATGAATTGAATGATCATCCACTGTTTTCATAAAACTGAAGCATAAAATCGTGAACTATGAGAGAAAAACTATCTTGACAACAAAATAATTTGCGAAGACGAAAGTTATCAACAGTCATCCAATTATCAAGATAAACAAATTATAGACAATAACAACATTCATAGATGGCTAAAGCATGAAGTAAATATTTGTTATGTCTAAAACCAAGTATAAGTTGTTCACAACTAGCCCTAGGCCAAGATGCCTCTGATTACAAAAATAATGGGCTTATAAAGGCCTCAGAAAAGATAATTGTTTCCCTTTCTGAGATCAAATATTGATTAAAAAAATAAAAAGGGGGATACAACCACCCAGATCATACTAAATCCTCTAAAGCTAACAAAAGTTCATTTATGTTCATTCAAAATGCATCAAAGATATGGCTAGAAGGTCTCAAGAGTGCCTCAGATGAATTTGTAATCATGGATTCCTGAATATCCTAAAAGAAAAAGGAAAATAGAAAGATTTAGATACAAATCCAACCATTAATTTACACATTTCGAATTAACATAATTGGCTAAAGAATCTTGTGATTCTCTAGCTAGTTATTTTAGTAAATGAAATCCAATATATTGAAAGAACAAAGAAATCTAGTTTCAACAAATAGTCCTATATTAAGATAAAGAATCATACCTCCAACTATGAAATCAAATCATATCAGAAAACCTTGGAATTTACAATGGTTTTTGCATCCTCAACATTTTTAAATACCACATTGCCTATTGTCTTCATACGTTTTTCTTTTCCTTGAATAACAGACTCGAGCATATGGTTTTCCCTCGTTAAGACATTGATTTGATTTGTTAGAGCCTTAACCCATGACTGTAGGATAGGGATATCAGTATAATATCTATCAATACAAGATAGACAAACTTCACACTTTGACTGTGTGGTGGTTGCATGGGAACAAACATGATTGTGAACCGGAGCATCTTCCATATGAACAGTAGATTCATTACCCAATTTGACACTAGGAAACTCTGCATTGTTTTTCAGACAGGGAAGTAAATTGTCAACAAAGTTATAGGGCCGATCAAGGTGTGGCTCGAACGGATGAGGGTCTTCTTCAGTGAGGAACCTATCGATTTTAGAGTTCGAACTCTCATGAACCTCGATCATGCTGATCGAGCTTGCATGAGAGTTCGACTTGTTACAAAGCCTCCTCAAAATCAGTCTAGCTCTCTTTTTCTTAAAATTTATATCAACATTTCTTTTAGATGCCTTCCCTGTAGGTTTCTTTAAATTTTCAACATAGTCATTAGGATGTATAACCTACTCACAGGCCTATTCAATAACCTTTGTATCGATTAAGGGTTTTTTGTAGGAGGCTAAGACATAGGCCTGGGTAGGTAAGAGGGGCACTGTAGGATAGATTACGGTCTCTTCAACCACAATTTTGTCGACCTCCTCCATATCAGGGTTACCATAACTGTTTCTAGTTATGAATGAATCCCAACTGTCATTCTGCAATTCTAATTGATGCACAAGCAAGATTTTCATTAGGCCGTGATGGAAGAGGCTCGAGTTTGACCACTACTTTCTATACCTTTTGTCCATTTTATAAAGGCTCCTCAATAAGTAATACGGCATGTTCAAATGAAACCCCATAAAAATCATAAGCAGACGTAGATGGTACAAAAACACAAGACCGAAACATCCCTCACAAGTAACAAATTGTTTTACCACAGCAAGCAGATCGTGCCACCGAGCTTTCAGGAAGGAAATGGGCATACCTTTGTCACATCCTTTTATCTTCTGAGAGGTAAAGAGGAGACTCCAAGGGAATTCTTCCACTTTTTCATTTTTGAACCACCTTTGACTGCTCGTAGGGAGTCCTGTAGCTTGACTCAAGAAATCCTCTGTAACCTCCAGTTGGACATCACCCACTTTAGCTCTACACCCATCGAACAAGAAAGTGAATTCCTGGGCAGTTTGTAAATTGAAACCCTGAAATTTTCTGATGAAAATGAGCCAACCACTTCTCTCCAGATCTTCTCTGGCATCATCATATAAGAGCAGCGTTTGAATTCCATTTGGTTCGACTCTAATGACAGGAGCCATAATGGATGAAAGGGTAATCAATCAAACACAGTGTGCAGGGAGGGTTTGTGAGACAGACTAGAGCCATACCTCGAGCCTGATAACACCAACAATGAACAACGTATGAGAAGAAACTCATAATGATAAGATGGGCGTTAATTGAAATGCATGTGAAGAGGGTTTGCTAAGCCCAATACCAGTCTTGGAAATGATGGCTGACTGCAAATTGTATTGCCACCTTTGCATTTAGTACAAGCTAGGACCAAAGCATTAAAAAGGAAATAAGTGCAAGATATAGTGGGTTGGATCATATGGTTCGGGATGTTTGAAAATCGAAAATCGAAAACCTAATAATGAAGAAACATATAACCAAGAATCAAACAACAATTAGAAACCATGCCAATACTCAAATCATAAAAGTTCCTTTGTTGATATAACTATTAATCCCTAAGCATGCTTGGTATTCAAAGAATTGAAACAAAGAGAATAACTCTTCATGGTAAGGAGAAAAGCTTCATTAATAGACTATAGGAACAATTTTCCTTTAATAAATTTTCAAACAGAATGGTAACATAGTCGCAAGTTTTCATGCTTCATTTTCATGCTTTCAATCATGAACAAAGCATGAAAGAAAACAATAGTGAAAAGTGACAAATTACGATTGTCATTTCGAAAATTGCTCATGAAGAGTAATAAAAATTCATGACCCCAGTTAGGCAGCTATATAAATCATTTAATAGACATCAAAAGTTAAAAAATATGTTGGGATGCCAACAATGGCAACATGCTGGGAGAAGAAGTTATCTCTGTAATACGAACGAGTTCAAGTTAGAGAAATCTGAAAAACTCCAAATCAAAGAACAACTGAAAGGTTATTTGAACATATTTAGTAATCATGATGTAGTCCAGTTTCAGATATCTTTCATTTTAAAAAGAATGAAATCTGGTGACAAACTTTACAAAAGAAAACCATGACGTTTAAGTTAATGTCTCCAATACTGTTGACAGGGCCACTACTACCAGTAGGCATTCATAGCCTCGACAGGGATGTCAATTAACCCACTCTAACGTCTGTATCCTGTCCAAGAAATTTCAAATCAGAATGAAGGACGCTTATGGCTAAAACAATATTTATATCTGAGAATTTTCTTTTACCTGACATCATTTCATTGCCAGCGGGCCTGTTCAATACCCCAATGAAGTTGTCTTGGTGTCATTCATGCATTTACCCACTGCCAGCAGACTTGTTCAGTGTCCCGATGGGTTTAAAAACACTTCCCACCACTCTCTGAGAGTTTTTTCACATTCTAATATAGTTTTTAAAAATATTCAACAGAGCGGGGTGACATTGAAAACTCCAATTTTTTATCATAACTTAATATGTCACAGGGCTTTAAATTTTTCTTGCTATCCTTCATCAAGATCTGAAAAATAGTTCATTAATAAAACTAATTTTCAAGAACAGGGAGACATTGTTGAGTTGCTCTCTTAAAGAGCAGGGACAGCATAAAGAGATTTTTTAAACATTGTCGTGAATACTTTCAAGTGCAAATTGAAACCTAGAAATCGACTTTCAAACAATATCATCTTTAACTAGCCTACAATTTTAGAGAAAGAAAGTAATTGATGTTTTGACATCCTTTGACAGATATTTTCGAGATGAAGTATTATGTTTTCTTTTTCTAAGCTAGACCATAGTACATGCATGTTTATTTCAAAAAGACCGATAAACAAAAATAAAAACAAAAACAAACAAGCAAAGTAAAACAAACAACAAGGGAATCAAAATAGAAAAATATTTACAAAAGGTGTATGGGAGATTTGTCAGGTGAAATACTTTTTAAGAGCTTGGCGATTCACCGGGAAGGTGTCTGGCTATCCCTCTAAATTCTGCAGGCGAAAAGAACTGGGACCTAGTTTTTCAGCAATTAAAAACGGTCCTAACCACGGGTTCTGAAACTTAGTATGTTCTACTTTCCTCTCATGAGGTTTGTCCCACTTAAGGACAAGATCGCCTACTTCAAAATTTATGTCAGAGGCAGAATTGGAATCGAACCAGTTTTTGACAATGAGGTGATGTTGATCCAAAAAAAATTTCGCTTGAGCTCTTACTTCCTCTAATTTCAGCAAAGCATTAATCCGACTTTCCAAAGGAGGACAATCTTCTTCTTGAACCTTCTGTGATAACTGCAGAGATAGAAGAAGAACATGTGGTGGAAGAATCACTTCCCTACCATAAACGAGAAAAAAGGGGGAATTACCAACAACAATTTTAGGAGTTACCCTATCAGCCCAGATTGCATTAAATAGTGCATTATGCCAGTGTTTATGATTTCCAGAGATCGTTCTCTTGATGATCTTGATCAAGTTTTTATTAGTTGATTTAGCCAAACCATTGCCTTGGGGGTAGTAGCTGGCAGAATACTTTAATTTTATTCCTTTTTCTAAAGTGAAGTCACTCATTTCGAGAGATGAAAAATAGGAAGCATTATCAAATACTAGGCATTCAGGAATACCGAAACAAGTGATAATATTTGAATTCAAGAGAGATATTACCTAGCTGGTGTTTACCACTTTTAATGGTGTAGCCTCGGACCATCTGGTGAAATAATCTATGGATGTTATGATGTATTTATGTTGCTGCGTGGAGGTGGGGTTGATTGGGCCTATAATATCAAGGCCCCATTGCTGAAAAGGGGAGTCTACCGAAACAGGTTGCAGCGGGAATGCTGACTTCTGTACTCATCTAGAAGCCTTCTGACAGATCAGACACTTGCGACATAACACATGGGAATATTTGAAAAGAGTAGGCCAGTAATATCCTACCCTTAATACTTTGTGGGCAGTGGTCTCTCCACCGAAATGCCCACCAGCTTCCCCTGCATGCAATTCCAATAAGACTTTATCTGCTTCATCATTTTGTAGACAGTGCATAAGTATTCCATCGAAATTTTGGTGAAACAAAATACCATTTACCAGCTAGAAAGAAGCAGATTTTAATCTCAGTGCTCTCCTCTTTTTTGGATCAAGGTGAAGGGGAGATGATTCGTGTATTAGATAAAACTTGATGTCATCATACCAAGGACTAGTACGGTTTTGTGCACAACAGATTTGATTTTGATTGTGTTGATCTTGAATTAACATATCAGTTTCATTATGTTGTCCTATAGCTGAATCAAAAACCAATTTACATAAACTTTGGCCTCTAACAATTTGTGTTGGAGTGATTTCTAGGTCATATTCTTGTAAGGATGTGACCCAGTTTGCCCTTTTTTCACCCAGATCTTTCTGTACTAACAAATTTCTGACAGTAGAGTAAGGGACAATGATTTTTGTCCTAGATTTCAGTAGATAAGATCGAAAGTGTTTTACTGCTTTAAAAATAGCATAAGTTTGTTGATCTATTGTTGGGTAATTAAGTTCTTCTCCTTTAAAGGATGAGCTCATAAAGGCAATTGGAACTTCGTATTTTTCAGCATTCTTTTGGGTTAGGATAGCGGCATAAGACCGATTAGAGGAAAACATGTAGAGAGTGAAATCTCGTGAAAAATCAAGACTCATCAGGGATGGAGCCTCCACTATGGCTTTTTTTATTGAGTCGAAATCTTAGATTTCTAGGGGTCCCCAATGGTACTGTACATCTTTTTTTATTAAGTTATGTAATGGCGTGACCATTTCTAAAAAGTTGGGGACAAATATTCTAACAAAGTTTATCTGACCTAAGAAAGATTGCATGGACTTTTTGGAAGAGGGAGGGGGCGGTTTTGAAATGACTTGGGTCCTTTCAGGGTCAATGATCATCCCTTCATTTGATACAATGAATCTAAGCAGCTTGCCTTGTTCTACTGCAAAGACAAATTTTTTGGGATTTAAAGAGATGTCGTACTTACGACATCACTGTAGAACAGATCTTAGATGAGCTAAATGATCTCCTTTATTCTTTGAGAAGACAGTGACATCATCTAGATAAACTACTACAAATTGATTGATTAAACCACAGAAAGCGATATCCATCACTCTCTGAAAGGTAGCACTGACATTTATGAGCCCAAAGGGCATTTTTCTATAAGCATAGGTACTCCATGGAGTACGAAAAGTGGTCTTGAGCTGGTCTGGGGGAGACATAAGGACTTGGTTATACCTTGAAAAACCATCCAACAGTGATAATCTTTTAGAACCGGACACTTGTTGGAGGATCTGTTCCATAGGAGGAACATGGTAGTTGTCTTTATCAGATGCTCGATTTAAATTTCAGAAATCGACACATAGTTGGATTTCACCACTCTTCTTCGTTACAAGGACAAGATTAGAGACCCACTGTGTATGTCTTACTGGGAAGATTATTTTAGCATTCAGGAGTTTGTTTAGTTCTTTCTTGACTGTTGGTTCAAGTTTTGGGTGCATCTTTCTTAACTTCTGTTGAAAATGTTGGGTTTGGGATTTCATAGGAATAATGTGTTGTATGATGTTAGGATCAAAGGTTTTTAGATCGTCGTATGCCCAAGCAAAGGCATCTTTAAATTCCTTAAACAACTTAATAAATGTTGTATTTTCTTGCTCAGAACACCCCATCCCCAAATTGATGCACTGTGGGTTATCTTTAGTTCCTAAATTTCCTTTTTCATGTGTCAAGGAAGAACTATTCGTTTTACAATTCAATGATTTTCTGAATTTATCATGAAGATCATAAAATATTTCTAATCTTACCACAGATTTTGGGATAGAGTTTACCATATCTGATGTGAACTCTGGGGATCTTAGATCTGGTATTACCATAAAATTGTGAAGGTATTCGTCGTGGGTACCTTTGTCGATAACTGCGCCTTGGAAAGTCTCTTCCATGTGCAGAAAATTGATGATCTGTTGATCGTGATTGAAGACTCTCCAATTTGTGATGTTGTCTGGGATGGATGGTCTGAACAACAACTTGACGGAAAACACATTTGGAGAAAGGCCTTTTGCAGGAAAAAGTTTAGAGGTGACATTAGCTAACAAAAGAACCTCATAATTATTTAATCTCGGAATAGAATTAATGTTAAACGCAGAAAACTTGTTCATGAAATTCCATACCTTAGTTTGATAGCTTTTTAGGTGTGGAGATAAACAATGAATAGAATTTTTTACTTATCTAACCACAATTTCTAGATCACCAAAGACTGTCAAATTATGAATCCTCAAATCTAGTGATTTCTGAGACCTTGCAGGAGTACCTCCTATTCAGCCATATTGTTTGTACATTCAAATTCTAACCGACAAGTGATCAAAGTTTTGTTACCTGTTGGATCAATGAGCACACATCCTACACCAGCTCCTTCCTTAGATTTAGATCCATCGAAGTTAAGAGACCAGATCTGATTTTCGTCAGGTGCATGTGACCACTGAGAGAGGGCTGTTGACTGTGTGTATGTCATAATTTCAGATTGTTGTTCTGGGTCAGTAATGGTAGAAGTTTCGGCCATGAAATTGCTGAAAAAAGTGTTCATCCCCTGTATTTCAGGTGAATTGGTGGAAGTAGTGAATGGTTCATTAGGATCATTTAAATCTGTTACCGTGAACTTAAGATAATGCTCACAATTGACCTTGATTTTGTTAGGCTTTCCATTCTCGAGAAGCCACAAGTGAGACCAATCTATTGCAAAATAACCATGTAGCTATTCGGACCAATCTCTACTTAAAAAAAAGCCATATAATTTGGGGATATCAATGACAATAATATCAATAACCTGATGGACTTTAGGATTAGATGACAATCTGATAAGTACATTTTTTAATTCACCTATTACTTTAACACTAGTCCGATCAAGCTGAATAATTTTTAGACTAGAAGGTTGAACTTCAGCATTGATTTTTTGGCAGACAGACCAAGGCATTACATTAGACAATGCACCTGAGTCTACCATACAATTATGTACATTCCTATTGAAAATTTCAAAACTCAACAAAAAGGGTGGGACATTTCTACGAGTATTAACAGCAGAAGTTTGTTGTTTTTTAGTCGTAGCCCCTGAAACTAGTTTATCTACATTTGTTACACTTTTTACAGCAAGGTCTCTTTTATCAAAGGAATCTAGATTCGTTTTAACGGAGACCTTTTGAGGTATTTTGGGGCTGTTTTCTACAAACTTGTTGCTGCTCGGATTGTTGTTTTTGTTTTTTTCTGCAATGTTTTCAACATCTTTTGTAGAAGAAAAAGAAATTTCAATAATTCGTAAACAGAAATATTAGCTCTAAGTTTTTTGAGATCCTCAATCAAATCATGCTCTAAACTTGGAGTTGCTAAATTCTATTTAGTTTCAATTGGTTTAAACTATGTTTTAGGTGCTTTAGTTTCAATTTCAGAAGAATATTTATGCATTGCCTTACTTCTGGTATTGTAAGGATGCACTGTTTCAAAATTAGCTTGAAAGATGCTATCCGAAAAATGCCCAAAAATGTTGGGAGAGGATTCGTCCTCTTCCACTATTTCTTGTTCAGCCACGTCTTCAAGAATTTTAGGAGGAATCAAGTTATCATGTGCTTCTAGAATTGTCGGGATAGCAAACTGCAAGATTTCTAGATTTAGGCCTTCAGAATTTGAGTTAGGTAGGTTTGTGGGAAAAGGCTTTCTGAAAGGGGGTTTGTAAGGCCCTTTTCTTGAAGAAGCTTCTTCAACTGATCTTCTCAAATCTATAACCTGATTTGACAACTTTTGAACGACTTTCTGTAAACTTTCTAGATCTGAACCATCTAATTGAGTTTTGGTTTGGGGAGGTCTAGGAAGAATTTTGATTTTCTTCTTGGAGGATGAAGTAGTCTCTGCCTCGTTACAAATATTGTCCTTTGGGCTAAGAATATCTTTCTCGATTTGACTCGCCTCCTTGAAGGCTTCTAAGAACATTGCTTTCTTAGACCTTTTGGTGTAGGGATTTCGTGTAGTATGCGACGATAAGATTTTCAGTAGGCATTGAATCCGTGGGGATTCGATTCCTTAATGTTAGAAACCTTTGATTAAAGTCTTTTATATTTTCCTTGGGGTTCATCTTTAAACTAGAGAGTTCCATAACTAAGACTTTAGGAGATTTTTCATCTCCAAATTTCTCAAGGAAATAGGATTCAAATCTATCCCAAGACACAATGGTGTGGGGTTGTTGGGCAAACTACCAGGTAGAGGCATTGCCTTCAAAGGTGTATGGAAAAATTCTACATACTATGTCTTCGTCTTCAACACTACAGAACCTAATGGCTAACATGAATTTTTTAATATGATCCTCAACATTCTTCTTGGAATCTGGGTCAAATTTAGGGAGCCATTTCTCTAGATGTTTAGGCAAAGGATGTTGGGGCCCAGGTATGGCCATCGCATCTTGATCGAGCCAAGGTCTGGTGGGATTATTCAGATTTTCCATAGGAGTGGGTGGTGTCGAAGGCTGAGATGAAGAACTACCTTTGTTTGATGATTCTTCTCCTGAAGAAGAAGGAGATGAAGGGGGTGGTAATGGTGGAATACCAGATCCTCCTGCTACAGAAGTGAGGATATGATATGGATCTGTAGGGTTTAGGGTAAGACCAGTGCCTTCAAGTTGCTCCCTAATATCAGAGAAGTCTAAAGGTTGATTTAATGGCCGACTTGGTTGTCTAATACGGGCCAAAGCACCATTTGTTCTCAGAAGGGATTGACGAACAATTTCTTATACATCGGCCCCTGGGGGGTTTGGTGTTACTGGTTCAACGGTAATCCGTGGATTGTCGTTTGATGTGGTTGCTATTTGAGAGACAATGTTGTCGTCAAAATGACTTCTTGTTACTATAGGTGAGCGAGTAGGTGGGGGAGGAGTCTTACGACCTCCATGTTCCATCAATAGTATTTAGGCCCTCCTTCTAGCACCATTTGTTGATGGGAGAAAATGACTACTCATCAACTGGAAGAGTGAATCCGGTTCGGGGTTGTCTAATTAACCCAAGTCGTTTGGATTAACTCACTCTGACAGGTTTAATGGCTCTGTTGGCCAATATAAAGTCCTAAAGGAAACGAAAAAATAAATAAAAGAAACGAAATAACTCACTAATTACTAATAACTGAAATATATATGTACATCTAAATATATATACAGTTTATTTAAATAATATTTATATGATAGTTCTATTTATCTAATTCATATATACAAGATATACAAATAATGAGTTTTAATCTGAACTCATAAAAAATCAAATGTATAATGGTTCTTTTGATGAAAGTAGATAAAGAAAGCAAAAATTACTATTTGTTTTTTGGTTTGTTTTTTAAATCTATATGCATTTGTAAGATCAAATATTAAACTACTTATTTAAACAGAAAAATATAGACAGTGAAAATTATACTATATATAGGAATTTCTATATTAAACAAACAAATAAAAGAAAAGAACACACTAACCTATTAATCACTTGAAGAGTGTGCATCCAATTGTTTGCATAAATCGTACATCAGTCCATCCACGAGATAAATCTGTTGTGCATCTTCACACTGTTTGGGACAAATGCTAAATTGTGCATTGACTGGTGTATTTAATTAATAAAACAATAAGATGCAAAATAATAATTGTGATATAATAGACTGCAAGTAATAACGCATATGATAAATCCGACAGTTACAGCTTGCATTTAATCAATCAACATGTTTAAGGTAAACCTCATAATATGAATTGAATGATCATTCACTATTTTCATAAAACTGAAGCATAAAATCATGAACTGTGAGAGAAAAACTATCTTGACAACAAAATAATATGCGAAGATGAAAGCTATCAATAGTCATCCAATTATCAAGATAAACAAATTTTAGACAATAACAACATTCACAGATGGCTAAAGCATGACGTAAATATTTGTTATGTCTAAAATTGAGTATAAGTTGTTCACAAATAGCCCCAAGCCAAGATGCCTCTGATTAAAAAAATAATGGGTTTATAAAGGCCTCAGAAAAGATAAATGTTTCCCTTTCTGAGATCAAATATTGATTACAAAAATAAAAAGGGGAATACAACCACCCAGATCATACTAAATCCTCTAAAGCTAACAAAAGTTCATTTCTGTTCATTCAAAATGCATCAAAGATCTGACTGGAAGGTCTCAAGAGTGCCTCAGATCAATTCGTAATCATGGATTCTTGAATATCCTGAAAGAAAAAGGAAAATAGAAAGATTTAGATACAAATTCAATCATCAATTTACACATTTCAAATTAACATAACTGGCTACAGAATCTTGTGATTCTGTAGCTAGTTATTTTAGTAAATGAAATCCAATTTATTGAAAGAACAAAGCAATATAGTTACAACAAATAGTCCTATAATAAGATAAATAATCATACCTCCAACTATGAAATCAAATCGTATCAGACAACCTTGGAATTTACAATGGTTGTTGCAGCCTCAACATTTTTAAATACTACATTGACTATTGTCTTCATACGTTTTTCTTTTCCTTGAATAACAGACTCAAGCCTATGGTTTTCCCTCATTAAGACATCGATCTGATCCGTTAGAGCCTTAACCCGTGACTGTAGGATAGGGATATCAATATAATATCTACCAATCTAGGATAGACATACTTCACACTTTGACTGTGCAATGGTTGCATGGGAACAAACATGATTGTGAACCGGAGCATCTTCCATATGGACAGTAGATTCATTACCCAATTTGACACCAAGAAACTCTGCGTTGTTTTTTAGACAAAGAGGTAAATTGTCAACAAAGTTATAGGACCAATCAAGGTGTGGCTCGAACGGATGAGGGTCTTCTTCAGCAAGGAACATATCGATTTCAAAGTCCGAACTCTCATGAACCTCGATCATGTTGATTGAGCTTGCATGAGAGTTCAACTTGTTACGAAGCCTCCACGAAATCAGTCTCTCGGCTCTCTTGTTCTTAAAATTTATATCAACATTGCTTTTAGATGCCTTCCCTATAGGTTTCTTTAAATTTTTAACACATTCATTAGGATGTATAACCTGCTCACAGGCCTGTTCAATAACCTTTGTATCGATTAAGAGTTTGTTGTAGGAGGCTGAGACATAGGCCTAGGTAGGTGAGAGGGGTGTTGTAGGGTATATTAGCATCTCTTCAACCACAAGTTTGTCGACCTCCTCCATATCATGGTTATTATAACCATTTCTGGTTATGAATGAATCCCAACTACCATTCTGCAATTCTAATTGATGCACAAGCAAGATTTTTATTAGGCCCTAATGGAAGAGGCTCGAGTCTGACCACTGCTTTCTATACCTTTTTCCCATTTTATAAAGGCTCCTCAATAAATAATATGACATGTTCAAAGGAAACCCCATAAAAATCATAAGCAGGTGCAGATGGTACAAAAACACAAGACCGAAACGTCCCTCATAGGTAACAAATTGTTTTACCATAGCAAGCAGATCATGCCACTGAGATTTTAGGAAGGAAATGGGCATACCTTTGTCTCATCCTTTTATCTTCCAAGAGGTAAAGAGGAGGCTCCAAGGGACTTCTTCCACTTTTGCATTTTTGAACAACCTTTGATCTCTCGCAGGGAGTCCTGTAGCTTGACTCAAGAAATCCTCTGTAACCTCCAGTTGGACATCACCCACTTTAGCTCTACACCCATCGAAGGAGAAAGCAAATTCCTAGGTAGTTTGTAAATTAAAACCCTGAAATTTTCTAATGAAAACGAGCCAACCACTTCTCTCCAGATCTTCTCTAGCATCGTCACATAAGAGCAGAGTTTGAATGCCATTTGGTTCAACTCTAACAACAGGATCCATACTAGATAAAAGGGTAATCGATCAAACACAGCATGCAGGGAGGGTTTGTGAGACAGACTAGAGCCATACCCCGAGCCTGATAACACCAACAATGAACGGTGTATGAGTAGAAACTCATAACGATAAAATGGGCGTTAATTGAAATGCATGTGAAGAGGGTTTGCTAATCCCAATACCAGTCTTGGAAATGATGGCTGACTGCAAATCGTATTTCCACCTTTTCATTTAGTACAAGCTAGGACCAAAGCGTTAAAAAGGAAATAAGTGTGAGATATAGTGGGTTGAATCATATGGTTCGATATGTTTGAAAATCGAAAATCAAAAACCTAATAATGAAGAAACATATAACCAAGAATCAAACAACAATTAGAAACCACGCCAATACTCAAATCATAAAAGGTCCTTTGTTGATATAACTATTAATCCCTAAGCATGCTTGGTATTCAAAGAATCGAAACAAAGATAATAACTCTTCATGGTAAGGAGCAAAGCTTCATTAATAGATTGTAGGAACAATTTGCCTTTAATAAATTTTCAGACAGAATGGTAACACAGTCGCAAGTTTTCATTCTTTGTTTTCATGCTTTCAGTCATGAACGAAGCATGAAAGAAAACAATAGTGAAAAGTGACAAATTACAATTGTCATTTCGAAAATCGCTCATGAAGAGTAATAAAAATTCATGACCCCAGTTAGGCAGCTATATAAATCATTTAATTGACATCAAAAGTTAAAAAATATGTTGGGCTGCCAACACACCCATATCCCACCGGAAGGTCAAATATCTCTTAAATTNAAAATCGCTCATGAAGAGTAATAAAAATTCATGACCCCAGTTAGGCAGCTATATAAATCATTTAATTGACATCAAAAGTTAAAAAATATGTTGGGCTGCCAACACACCCATATCCCACCGGAAGGTCAAATATCTCTTAAATTCCACCGGAAGGTCAAATATCTCTTAAATGACAACAATATCCCACTGGAAGGTCAAAATTCCTAATGACACCCATATCCCACCCAAGCACCATAGTCTATTAAATAGGATAGATGTGGTGTTTTTAGGCCTTGTTAATGGCCAATGAGCCAAAGAAAATATGTTTAGGACTTAAGGCCCTTTCTTTCCTCTCTAGTACTCATGGTAGAGTTCTTATGACTCATTCTTATTGTTAAAAACATACTAATGGTTCCCACTTTCCTAGTTGGAGGCCTTGTTCATGGCCATTAAGCACATGAAAGCTTCATTTAGGGCCTAAGGCACTTGTTTTCATCCCTCAATGATGGTATATGCCTTTAATCCCATATCTGGTGTGAACAAACTCCTAATGGAACCCATATCCCACTTAGAGGCTAAATATTATTTAGAAAGGATATACATGGTTGTTCAAGACCTAGTGCATGGCCCTTAAACTCAAAAAGATTCATTTTGAACCCAAGTTTTTTGTTTTCCTCCATTCAATATGGTATATTCCCTAAAATCCATTCTTATTCTTTAAAAAAACATATCAATGATGCTAAAGATATCGCACAAAGGTGAAAGATCCCCTGCATAGGTCTTGTCTAGTTTTTTGATGACTACATAACGAAGATCTCTCCTGAGAATATTTAAACAAGGAATAATCACCTTATGTTCATTCCCTGGCCATGGTAAATACCCTAAAAATATTTCTCTAGGACCTAAATATATCGTTTTCCTCCCCTGGCCATGGTGGAGGTAATTCTAATACCCATTCTTATTGTTCAAAACATACTAATTTTGTTCATATTCCTAGTCAAATACATTTTCCATGGCCATTTATCACAAGAAAGCTTCATTTATGGCCTAAGGCACAAAGACCCATTCTTATTGTATAAGACATATTAATGGTGCCAAATATTCCCCACATAGGATAAATATCCCCTACACAAGCCTTGTGTGGTTATTTGAGGACTACAACATGAATCCTAATACTTACAACATTCAAATAGGGCCTATATTACTCCCTAACCATGGACAAGATCCCATGTTCCTTACATGGTGCATAAAAATTGTGAGTGGTGTCCATATCCCACCCAATGGCCACAAATTCTGAAGAGAGGATTAGTGTAGTGTTTTAAGGCCTTTTTCATGGAAATTAATCCTGAGAAATTTGTGTATCCTAAGGCCTTTGTTTTCCTTCCTTAGACATGGTATAGGTTAGGAGATCCATTCTTATTTTGATATAAAAATATATTAATGGTTCCCACATTCCGAATTGGAGCCCTTCTTCATGGCCATTAAGTAAAATAAATGTTTGTTTACAACATAAAGCCCTTGTTTTCCTCCATCAATGATGTTATAAGCCTTGACTCCGGCCATATGTGGTGTGAAAAAATTCTTATGGCATCCATATTTCATATTTGGTTTATCAACTTGAAATTAAAATTTGATACTTTGCAAGATAGTTGTACCTTGAGTCAAATTCAAATATGAAATTAGGAATCATTAACATATCTACTAGAAAATATGAAAAATAAGGTTTATGGTTTACATGATGAATTGATGATGGAAGAAAGTGGGTGTGTGAGTCAAATTTGAGTTTAGAAACCCTCCCATATCATTAAGGCATGCAGATAGTCTATCCATGCCAAATTTCAGTGCATATAGAAAACGTTTGAAAAAAATTCAACGTTGGCCCCATTCACAAGTCATTGTTGCCTGTGTCTAGTCCTCGTACAATTTCCATTCCTTGTTCCTTGTAAAATTTGTTCGACAATACACACGTCCCCGCATGTAGTACTGGAAGGGAGTATTTTTATGGTGTTGATTAAGAAATCAACAAAAAATAGGGATTTTTCATCACAACTATGACACAGATACATTGTATATACATTAATGTAGAACCTAAAAGAAAAATGAAGAAAGACTGATGAAAACTTAAAACTTGCGTCAACCAATTTGTGTACTTTGAAAGACTATTAGGGTTTATGGTTTACATGTTGAATTGATGATGGAAGAAAGTGGTTGTGTAAGTCAAATTTGAGTCTAGAAACCCTCCCATATCATTAAGTCATGTGAATAGTCTATCCATGACAAATTTTAGTGCATACAGAAACAGTTTGAAAAAATTTCAACGTTGGCCCCATTCACAGGTCATTCTTTCCCGTGTCTAGTCCTAGTACAATTTTTGTTCCTTGTTCCTTGTTCCTTGTTCCTTGTTCCTTGTTCCTTGTTCCTTGTTCCTTGTTCCTCGTTCCTTGACCATGGTGTAGTCCCCAAGATCTATTATTTTTGTACAAAACATACTAAAGGCATAAAATGTCCCACAGAAAGACCAAATATCCGCTACATAAGTCTTTTGTCTTTTTTCTAGGACTATGTAACGAATCTAAATTCTAAGAAGATTCAAATAGGACCTAAGAACCTTATGTTATTTCCTTAACCATGGGTGACATAACACTATCATTCAATAGTCAAATTGTTACATTTCATTGTTATGCATCATGTGTATTGAGGGCTTGAGCCACCACAAAGGAAACATACAAAGAATATTTGTCGTATGANAGTTCGTTCCTTAACCATGGGTGACATAACACTATCATTCAATAGTCAAATTGTTACATTTCATTGTTATGCATCATGTGTATTGAGGGCTTGAGCCACCACAAAGGAAACATACAAAGAATATTTGTCGTATGAACAAGATATGGTACTATCCATTTTGAGGTTTGGCATAGAGATTTTTCTTATAGACTACACTAAATTGCACCATATAATCCCTACAATCCTTGCAAACCATGTAACACCATTCAAAGACACATTCTTGCAATGAATTATCTATACTATCGATGAACTTTTTTCGTCGATAGTATAACTAATTTGTCGCAAGATTATTTACATTTGTCTCTCTTGTGATGATATCAAATGATGCTTGGATTCGTTTCATATCTGATTTATCAACTTCAAATTAAAATTTGATACTTTGCAAGCTAGTTGTACCTTGAATCAAATACAAATATGAAATTTGGAATCATTAACATATCTACTAGAACATATGAAAAATAGGGTTTATGGTTTACATGATGATATGATGATGGAAGAAAGTGGCTGTGAGTGAAATTTGAGTCTAGAAACCCTCCCATATCGTTAATTCATGTGCATAGTCTATCCATGTCAAATTTCAATGCATACAGAAACAGTTTGAAAACATTTCAACGTTGGCCCCATTCACATGCAGTCACTGTTGCCCGCCAACTCTGGTATTTTATTGTTGTTGATTAAGAAATCAACAAAAAAGAGGTATTTTTCATCACAACTATGGCACAGATATATTTTATATACAATAATGTAAAAAATGAAATAAAAATGAAGAAATACTGATGAAAACTTAAAACTTGTGTCAACCAATTTGTGTACTTTGAAAGAAAATTAGGGTTTATGGTTTACATGATGAATTGATTATGGAAGAAAGTGGGTGTGTGAATCAAATTTGAGTTGCGAAACCATCCCATATTGTTAAGGCATGCGAATAGTCTATCCATGTCAAATTTCAGTGCATACAGAAACAGTTTGAAAAAATTTCAACGTTGGCCCCATTCACAGGTCACTGTTGTCGGTGTCTAGTCCTCGTACAATTTCCATTCCTTGTTCCTTGTAAAATTCCTTCGACAGTAGACATGTCCCCGCATCTAGTACTGTAAGGGAGTATTTTTATAGTGTTGATTAAATAATCAACGAAAAAGAGGGATTTTTCATCACAACTATGACACGGATACATTGTATATACATTAATGTATAACCTGAAAGAAAAATGAAGAAAGACTAATGAAAACTTAAAAATTGCATCAACCAATTTGTATAATTTGAAAGAAAATTAGGGTTTATGGTTTACAAGATGAATTGATGATGGAATAAAGTGGGTGTGTGAGTCAAATTTGAGTCCAGAAACCCTCCCATATTGTTAAGGCATGTGAATAGTCTATCCATGACAAATTTCAGTGCATACAGAAATAGTTTGAAAACATTTCAAGGTTGGCCCCATTCACAGGTCATTGTTGCCCGTGTCTAGTCCTAGTACAATTTTCATTCCTTGTTCCTTGTTCCTCATTACTCATTCCTTGACCATGGTCTAGTCCCCAAGATCCATTATTTTTTTACAAAACATAATAATGGAAAAAAATGTCCCACACAAAGACCAAATATCCGCTACATAAGTCTTTTGTCTTTTTTCAAGGACTATGTAACGAATCTCAATTCTAAGAAGATTCAAATAGGACCTAAGAACCTTATGTTATTTACTTAACCATGGGTGACATAACACTATCATTCAATAGTCAAATTGTTACATTTCATTGTCATGCATCATGTGTACTGAGGGCTTGAGCCACCACAAAGGAAACATACAAAGAATATTTATCTGATGAACAAGATATGGTACTATCCATTTTGAAGTTTGGCATAGAGATTTTTCTTATAGACTACACTACATTGCACCATATAATCCCTACACTCCTTGCAAGCCATGTAACACCATTCAAAGACACATTCTTTCGACAAATTAGCTATACTATCGACGAACTTTTTTCGTCGATAGTATAGCTAATTCATCGCAAGAATATTTACATTCGTCTCTTTTGCGACGATATCAAATGATGCTTGAATTAATTTAATATTTGGTTTAACAACCTGAAATTAAAATTTGATACTTTGCAAGATAGCTATACCATGAGTCAAGTACAAATATGAAATTTGGAATCATTAACATATCTACTAGAACATATGAAAAATAGGGTTTATGGTTTACATGATGATATGATGATTGAAGAAAGTGGGTCTGTGAGTGAAATTTGAGTCCATAAACCCTCCCATATCGATAAGTCATGTGAATAGTCTATCCATGTCAAATTTCAATGCATACAGAAACAGTTTGAAAAAATTTCAACGTTGGCCCCATTCACATGCAGTCACTGTTGCCCACCAGCTCTAGTATTTTTATGGTGTTGATTAAGCAATCAGTGAAAAAGAGGGATTTTTCATCACAAATATGATACAGATACATTGTATATACATTAATGTAGAACCTGAAAGAAAAATGAAGAAAGTCTGATGAAAACTTAAAACTTGCGTCAACCAATTTGTGTACTTTGAAAGAAAATTAGGGTTTATGGTTTACATGATGAATTGATTATGGAATAAAATGGGTGTGTGAGTCATATTTGAGTCCAGAAACCCTCCCATATTGTTAAGGCATTTGAATAGTCTATCCATGTCAAATTTCAATGCATACAGAAACAGTTTGAAAAAATTTCAACGTTGGCCCCATTCACAAGTCACTGTTGCTGGTGTCTAGTCCTCGTAAAATTTCCATTCCTTATTCCTTGTAAAATTCGTTCGATAGTACACATGTCCCCTCATCTAGTACTACAAGGGAGTATTTTTATGGTGTTGAGTAAGAAATCAACGAAAAAGATGGATTTTTCATCACAACTATGAAATAGATACATTAATGTAGAACCTAGAAGAAAAATGAAGAAAGACTGATGAAAACTTAAAACTTGCGTCAACCAATTTGTGTACTTTGAAAGAAAATTAGGGTTTATGGTTTACATGATGAATTGATGATGGAAGAAAGTGGGTGTGTGAGTCAAATTTGAGTCCAGAA
>SNQJ01S0120696.1:39642-50517 GCA_010110895.2 Picea sitchensis
TTAGGGTTTATGGTTTACATGATGAATTGATTATGGAATAAAATGGGTGTGTGAGTCATATTTGAGTCCAGAAACCCTCCCATATTGTTAAGGCATTTGAATAGTCTATCCATGTCAAATTTCAATGCATACAGAAACAGTTTGAAAAAATTTCAACGTTGGCCCCATTCACAAGTCACTGTTGCTGGTGTCTAGTCCTCGTAAAATTTCCATTCCTTATTCCTTGTAAAATTCGTTCGATAGTACACATGTCCCCTCATCTAGTACTACAAGGGAGTATTTTTATGGTGTTGAGTAAGAAATCAACGAAAAAGATGGATTTTTCATCACAACTATGAAATAGATACATTAATGTAGAACCTAGAAGAAAAATGAAGAAAGACTGATGAAAACTTAAAACTTGCGTCAACCAATTTGTGTACTTTGAAAGAAAATTAGGGTTTATGGTTTACATGATGAATTGATGATGGAAGAAAGTGGGTGTGTGAGTCAAATTTGAGTCCAGAAACTCTCCCATATCGTTAAGGCATGTGCATAGTCTATCCATGACAAATTTCATTGCATACAGAAATAGTTTGAAAAAATTTCAGCGTTGGCCCCATTCATAGGTCACTGTTGCCGGTGTCTAGTCCTAGTACAATTTTCATTCCTTGTTCCTTGCTCCTTGTTCCTTATTCCTTGTTCCTTGTTCCTCATTTCTTGTTCCTTGTTCCTCGTTCCTTGACCATGGTGTAGTCCCCAAGATCCATTATTTTTGTACAAAACATACTAATGGAAAAAAATGTCCCACACAAAGACCAAATATCTGCTACATAAGTCTTTTGTCTTTTTTCAAGGATTATGTAACGAATCTCAATTCTAAGAACATTCAAATAGGACCTAAGAAACTTGTGTTCTTTACTTAACCATGGGTGACATAACACTATCATTCAATAGTCAAATTGTTACATTTCCTTGTCATGCATCATGTGTACTAAGGGCTTGAGCCACCACAAAGGAAACATATAAAGAATATTTGTCTTATGAACAAGATATGGTACTATCCATTTTGAAGTTTGGCATAGAGATTGTTCTTATAGAATACAATATATTGCACCATATAATCCCTACACTCCTTGCAAACCATGTAACACCATTCAAGGACACATTCTTGTGATGAATTAACTATACTATCGACGAACTTTTTTCATCGATAGTATAGCTAATTTGTCACAAGATTATTTACATTTGTCTCTCTTGCAATGTTATCAAATGATTCTTGAATTCATTTCATATTTGGTTTATCAACTTGAAATTAAAATTTGATACTTTGCAAGCTAGTTGTACCTTGATTCAAATACAAATATGAAATTTGAAATCATTAACATATCTACTAGAACATATGAAAAATAGGGTTTATGGTTTACATGATGATATGATGATGGAAGAAAGTGGGTGTGTGAGTGAAATGTGAGTCCAGAAACCCTCCCATATCCTTAAAGCATGTGAATAGTCTATCCATGTCAAATTTCAATGCATACAGAAACAGTTTGAAAAAATTTCAACGTTGGCCCCATTCACATGCAGTCACTATTGCCCACCAGCTCTAGTATTTTTATGTGTTGATTAAGCAATCAATGAAAAATAGGGATTTTTCATCACAACTATGACACAGATACATTGTATATACATTAATGTAGAACTTGAAAGAAAAATGAAGAAAGACTGATGAAAACTTAAAACTTGCGTCAACCATTTTGTGTACTTTGAAAGAAAATTAGGGTTTATGGTTTACATGATGAATTGATTATGGAATAAAGTGGGTGTGTGTGTCAAATTTGAGTCGAGAAACCCTTCCATGTCGTTAAGTCATGTGAATAGTCTATCCATGTCAAATTTCAGTGCATACAGAAAAAGTTTGAAAAAATTTCAACGTTGGCCCCATTCACAGGTCACTGTTGCCGGTGTCTAGTCCTCGTACAATTTTCATTCCTTGTTTCTTGTAAAATTTGTTCGACAGTACACACGTCCCCACATCTAGTACTGCAAGGGAGTATTTTTATGGTGTTGATTAAGTAATCAACGAAAAAGAGGGATTTTTCATCACAACTATGACACAGACAAATTGCATATACATTAATGTAGAACCTGAAAGAGAAATGAAGAAAGACTAATTAAAACTTAAAACTTGCCTCAACCAATTTGTGTACTTTGAAAGAAAATTAGGGTTTATGGTTTACATGATGAATTGATGATGGAATAAAGTGGGTGTGAGAGTCAAATTTGAGTCCAGAAACCCTCCCATATCGTTAAGGCATGCGAATAGTCTATCCATGACAAATTTTAGTGCATACAGAAACAGTTTGAAAAATTTTCAACGTTGGCCCCATTCACAGGTCACTGTTGCACGTGTCTAGTCCTAGTACAACTTTTGTTCCTTGTTCCTTGTTTCTTGTTCCTTTTTCCTCATTCCTTGACCATGGTGTAGTCCCCAAGATCCATTATTTTTGTACCAAACATACTAATGGAAAAATATGTCCCACACGAAGACCAAATATCCGCTACATAAGTCTTTTGTCTTTTTTCAAGGACTATGTAATGAATATTAATTCTAAGAAATTCAAATAGTACCTAAGAACCTTATGTTCTTTCCTTAACCATGGGTGACATAACACTATCATTCAATAGTCAAATTGTTACATTTCATTGTCATGCATCATGTGTACTGAGGGCTTGAGCCACCACAAAGGAAACATACACAGAATATTTGTCTTATGAAAAAGATATGGTACTATCCATTTTGAGGTTTGGCATAGAGATTGTTCTTATATAATACACTACATTGCACCATATAAGCCCTACACTCCTTGAAAACCATGTAACACGATTCAAAAACACATTCTGCAACGGATTAACTATACTATCGATGAACTTTTTTCGTCGATATTATAGGTAATTCGTTGCAAGATTATTTACATTCGTCTCTCTTGCGACGATATCAAATGATGCTTGGATTCATTTCATATTTGGTTTATTAACTTAAAATTAAAATTTGATACTTTGAAAGCTAGTTGTACCTTGAGTCAAATACAAATATGAAATTTGGAATCATTAACATATATACTAGAACATATGAAAATTAGGGTTTATGGTTTACATGATGATATGATGATGGAATAAAGTGGGTGTGTGAGTGAAATTTGAGTCTAGAAACCCTCCCATATCGTTAAGGAATGTGAATAGTCTATCCATGTCAAATTTCAATGCATACAGAAATTGTTTTAAAAAAATTCAACGTTGGCCCCATTCACATGCAGTCACTGTTGCCCACCAGGTCTAGTATTTTTATCGTGTTGATTAAGAAATCAATGAAAAAGAGGGATTTTTCATCTCAACTATGACACATATACATTGTATATACATTAATGTAGAACCTGAAAGAAAAATGAAGAAAGACTGATGAAAACTTAAAACTTGCGTTAACCAATTTGTGTACTTTGAAAGAAAATTAGGGTTTATGGTTTACATGATGGATTGATGATGGAAGAAAGTGGGTGTGTGAGTCAAATTTGAGTCCAGAAACCCTCCCATATCATTAAGGCATATGAATAGTCTATCCATGTCAAATTTTAGTGCATACAAAAACAGTTTGAAAATATTTCCACATTGGCCCCATTCACAGGTCACTGTTGCCCGTGTTTAGTCCTAGTACAATTTCCACTCCTGGTTCCTTGTAAAATTTGTTCGAAATTACACACGTCCCTACATATAGTACTACAAGGGAGTATTTTTATGGCATTGATTAAGCAATCAGAGAAAAAGAGGGATTTTCCATCACAACTATGACACAGATACATTGTATATACATTAATGTAGAACCTGAAAGAAAAATGAAGAAAGACTTATGAAAATTGAAAACTTGCATCAACCAATTTGTGTACTTTGAAATAAAATTAGGGTTTATGGTTTACATGATGAATTGATGATGGAAGAAAGTGGATGTGTACCGAGTCAAATTTGAGTCCAAAAACCCTCCATATCGTTAAGGCATGCAAAAAGTCTATCTATGTCAAATTTCAGTGCATACAAAAACAGTTTGAAAAAATTTCAACGTTGGCCCCATTCATAGGTTATTGTTGCCCGTGTCTAGTCCTAATACAATTTCCTTGATTATTATCCTTGATTTTCTCCTCTAGTACATATTCTTGAAGGTTAAAAAGATCAACATCATCTTAGAAGAGAATCCAATATCAATATATTGCTCTACTTCTATAGAGACTACTCTCTCTATGTTTTAAAACATAACTACATGACACTACACTTAAATGACAAATTACAACACTCGATGGTTTTAATTAGGGTTCATTTCATATTTGGTTTATCAACTTGAAATTAAAATTTGATACTTTCCAAGCTAGTTGTACCTTGAGTCAAATACAAATATGAAATTATGAATCATTAACATATCTACTAGAACATATGAAAAATAGGATTTATGGTTTACATGATGAATTGATGATGGAAGAAAGTGGGTGTGTGAGTCAAATTTGTGTCAAGAAACCCTCCCATATCATTAAGGCATGAGAATAGTCTATCCATGTCAAATTGCGGTGCATACAGAAACAATTTGGAAAAATTTCAAAGTTGACCCCATTCATAGGTCATTGTTGCCCTTGTCTAGTCATAGTACAATTTCCGTTCTTTGTTCCTTGTAAAATTTGTTCGATAGTACACACATCCCCGCATCTAGTACTGCAAGGGAGTATTTTTATGGTGTTGATTATGCAATCAACAAAAAAGAGGGAATTTTCATCACAACTATAACATAGATACATTGTATATACATTAATGTAGAACCTGAAAGAAAAATGAAGAAAGACTGATGCAAACTTAAAACTTGCGTCAACCAATTTGTGTACTTTGAAAGAAAAATAGGGTTTCAACAAAAATTCTTTAGAAATGACAAACACGTTCATCGAAACTTCATTGATGCAATACTATGACAACAATATTGATGACATTTTATACAATCATGATGGTATAAAAATGAACTTAGTTTCAAGAATAATTTATCCTCTACTGAACAAGGCCAACCACGTGAAGGTGGAAGCTCATACGGCCCCTCCCCTCCCTGTCACATCACTCTCAATTGATCCCCAATACCCAATCTATAAAATATAAAATAATCGAAAGCAACGTCCTATTAAGATTCATGCATAGAAACTGCAAAAACAAAAATTAATGAAGGTACATGAAATTGTGTGTTTGTAAATGATATTTTTAGTCTACCACATACTTTAGTATATTGGCAACTATTTTCAGGTTTCACATAATAATTAAACAACATGTAACATAGGATATAAAACGTCACATAAAACTTAAAAACATGTAATTAACCCATGACATTATAAGTAAATTATTTTAAGAGAATAATTCATACAAATTAAAGTATTATATAGTCACGTACCTAATCCAACCTCAACATTTGTGTAATCATCCTTATTCTATATCATGATCTTCTTCATCGAACTCAACATCTGTATCATCATTCGGTTCAGAAATGGTGTTGAAAGGATTGATGATATCATCATCGTCATCAATGTCATTTTCAAGCATATTTTCATCGACATCATCATCAAGAATTGTAATATTGTCTCCTACGCCTGGATCATGATCTTCTTTTTCTTCTTCATCTGTCGACCCTGCATGATCTTCTGGCTCTGTCTAATCTAGCGAATTATATTCTTGATCTTCAATATCATCTTCTTCCTGTAAATGAGTATACTTAATTGGCCTTCCTCTTGGATCATATCTAACAAAAAATGACTAATCCCTCTCACCTGGAACATTTGAGTAAAAGACATGTTCATATTGGCTTGGAAAAACATAGCGATAATGTCCTCTTTCAAATACCATTGTTTTAATCACTGAAAATCCATTGGCATGTTGAATAACAGTTCTTTCCTCATTGTGTTCATGCATTCGTAACCTATACCATTTGACATCGAACATAACTAATTTGAAGGAATTAATGTCACACTCAAATATATCATTTAAATACCCATAGTTTCTATTTTTAGATTCTCCGGGATGTCTGTCAGTCCTAGAGGAGACATTAGTGACCTGGAATACTGCAGTTATCCCACTATCATAAATTTTCCTAGTTTCATCCAATTGTTTGATGCGAAATTTACGACCATTGCACCACATAGCCTTGTGGTGTTTCAACTGCAATATGCCAGATATGTAAAAGATGCATTGTCAATTAATAAATTAAGATATATATTTATATAACGTCGAAAGTATCTGAAAAATATAGTGCATATGTAGTCACATTAATATAATATAAAATAACTGAATAAAATGGGTGAATTTGCTTACCTGACCATCTTTCAAACCATATGCTAAATCAATTTCCCTTTGCGTAACATTGACATCTTCATTATGATGAGCTTCTCTAACCAATTCAGACAGTCACTCCCATGATAACCTACCTCCATTATGTTGTTTACATCTTTCAATCCATACATTCATCCAGTCAAGATTATTTGCAATGTATAAATGCAGTGCATCCCACTCTTGAGCAACTGAATTGAAAAATCATAATTCAACACTATTAAATATTAGTTATAACATCCAATATGTAGGTTATAAATATTAATAATTTATGAAATAAATTATATTAATATATTAATGAGTATGATCATATACACAAAAATGAAACTTATATGTATTATTAATATAAATATCCACCCCCGGATGGGGTGACATGAGTTGAGGTCAGCGAGGGGAGGTGGCAAACGGAGGTGACGAGGGGAGGCGGGGGGCCTTTAATACCGATCCTCCCCACACACTCCGCAATTCAAGTCGGGCAGCAGCTCGGACCACCTCCGTAGCATGATGCGATCCAACACGAGCGCTCCTAGTCCGGCCAGCCAGAGCATTAAGCTCATGGCCTTAATGGCGATTATTGCGATTTATCCGCCCATCAGTCCTCATGGGGGTTTCATTGTAAACGAACAGTTTCCTGTGCAGCGCGGCTGCCATCCCGATCTCGGCGACTTGGTTTTAACCTCCGTCTCAGGCATGCCACGGCTGAGGGGACGGCCACGCAGGGGGGCGGGCTGGTACACCGCTGCCTCCAGACGAAAACGACATAGAGATTTTCAAGCCGCGATAACTCTAGCCAGACGGAGACACAGGCGGGCTATCCTCGCAGCAGATTCACCTCCTAGCACAATAGTGGAAGAAGACTCAAGCGCTCAACTCCCTCCAGATTTTTCGGAAATGAAAATGGTCACTTTTCCTGATGATTGGGACCCCCTCAGCCACTCCTTTCGCACTGGAATTACTTCTCGGGGCAGGACCTCCTTCAACTCCTGTGCGACAGCTCCCTCAGACCCAGGCACTGAGACTTGCTTCATCGAGGAGGAGCAGTGGAAGGACGCTGAGGAGGAGCAGCGGAAGGACACTGGCATAGCCAAGAATACTGGATGTTTGGGACGTGACGACATGCATGGGAGGCCGCCCTCGCCACCTCCTCTACTCCCGGAACAGCTGCAACTCATATTTGAAGTGCGAAGTCTGGTAGAAGATCAAATCTACCACGCGGTTTGCACAAGCCAACGTCTGGATATGCTCTATGCGGCATATTCCACCGACTTGCCCAAGCACCTATGTCCTACCTGCGCACAGCCATTTTCTATACCAGTTCGTGCACCAACAGCGAAGGATGACAAGACGAGCAATGGTTAACAGGTCTTAGAGTTTACTTGCTTTTTTCTCCATGTTTGCTACTATATTTTCTTAGGACTACAGTCCTCTAGGTATTAGCTTGGCTAGTCTTAGTAACTATAATTTCAACCTGCTGTTAAATCTGAACATACCCCCTGGTTTCCTATGGGCAGGGTGGCACTATGACGTCTCTAATTTTTGGACATGTTACAGTCAAACAGCCAGGTGTCCTGGTTTCCTCTACAGGCAGGACACCTGGCTCCTATGTGTCATGTATCCACCTTTTTGGATAAAGTTTTAATATGAAAGGATCCACTTTTTACTTAAAAAATATATATATATATATAAATATCCACAATTATTAATATATTACCTCTCATTTTTTCCATTCTACCTTTCCCCAACAGATGCTCCTGATCTTCAAATTTTTTGATGGAGTTCACATCCCAAATGCGATCCATTGCATGCATAGTTGGCTCTGCTAATTTCGGAAGATACTGACTAATATACACCATGGATTGATATACCATATATCCCTCCACCATAGAACCCTCAGGACATGCACTTTGTCTAACCAGTGCCTTCAATGATTTCAAGTGCCTCTCCACCATCCACATTGACCTTGTCTGAATAGGTCCACAAATTTCAATCTCCTCAACTTGGTGTATGAGGTAGTGTTCTTGTGCATTGAAAAATGTTGGAGGTATATACTTTTTCATTTCACACATTAGATGAGGAATTTCTCTCTTCCAAAACTTTATATCATCTTCATGGATTTCTTTCAATGACAACCATCTACATGAGATCATGACACAAGAAAATAACATGTTTCAACATAACATAATATAATATATTACATTACAAGTAAAACATGTGTCATTAAGTACAACAATAATTTGAAAGAACATTTTGCATATAAATCACAACTACTTATCTCATGTATTTTCCAAGATCATATATAACTTTTTTGACGTTGTTGTCAAATTCGTTTGGGAGAGATAGCGGTAGAACATACTGTAACAAAAAAATGAATCGTTATTTGTTTCGACCAAAGTAGACAAAGAAAATAAAAAAAATAAAAGATGTATAAGGCCAATATATATAAATATGTATACCAAAATTATTACCTTAATGAAGGTATGCCAATCATGTGTTTTTACCCCACCAAATTCACCTTTCTTTGTTAAGATATTATTTATGTTTGAAGAAAAATCCGTGGGAAATTTAATTCTTTGAATGACCTCTTTTACATCATTGCTTTGTTGCTCTGTTAATAACCATGGAAGGTTATTTTGGTCTAGTACTCCATCTGGTCTATTTGAATATCGGATCACACTTCACATTGTATGATTGGCTTCCTGAATGTCAGTACAAATTTTGACAATTTTTTCTTTGTCCCTCCTACCATCTATGATTCGCCATAACGTTTATGTCACATTCTTCCCAATATGCATTGTATCAAAAAAATGAGCTATTTTTAGCTCCTCATAGTAGGGAAACCTAGTGAATTGAGTGGGATTACATTTCATTCCTCGTGGAAGCCTATTATTAATAAATTCATGATGATGGCGGCCTTCATGAAGCATAAAAGAAATCACAAAAATAATTATCAAATACGGTAAAATAAATTCAATGATTAAAGAAAAAATTCAAAATATTGCATGATCTACGATACATAAAGAAATTGAGTACCTTGACGATTTCTATTATATTCCAACCTCCATAGGTGAGGTGTCATTTTTAGTGGTTTTAAACCAGTCTCTTCTTTCCCATTGAAAAGATGTTTTTCAGTAGTACAATACCTATGGTTTTTAGGGAGGAGGTGCCTATACTCATCAAACGCCACCTTTCCTAAAAATTTTGAATGACAATACTTCATCTTAGGACCACAAACTGGACATGAAAATTTACCCTTTATTTGAAGACCTGCAAGAAATGGATTAATGTCAATTATACGATGAGATTATTTAAAAATTAAACATGCACCATGATAACATTAAAAAATTATATAGTATTAAAGAGAAATATTAGAATGCTACATACCACGAAAATTTGATAGTCCAAGGGCATCATGAATTGTCCATAAAAGTATTCCACGGAATTTAAATTTCTTCTCCTCGATTGGTTTACATATGCCATACATTGTGATTCTGGCCCATAACTTTAGTAGTTCGTCAATAAGAGGCTCGATATATACATTCATATCTTTAACCTGGTACTTACCTAATTGTTTGAAATTACACATAATTACTATAGGAATGATATCATGTATATATAAGTAAATAAATAAACAAAATATATTATGCAAAAATTGAAACAAATGAAAATGTTACATTCAAAAAATTAATGTAAACAAATACCTGGAACAATCATTGTCAACATTATGTGCTCCCTCTTTATTGACATCTAAGGAGGAATGTTATTGTTGATAACAAAAATAGGCCACATTGAGTAAATAGACATAATCTCTTCGAATGGATTAACACCATCAGCTGCCAATGAAAGCCTAACATTATGAGGTTCATATTTGAAATCTGCCCATTTTTCCTCAATTTCCCTAAATGCAGAACCATCAACAAGCATTCGAAGAACACCATCTCCACTTTTGTTATGTGCATGGTAATCCTTAAATTGTGTTATTCTTTCACACCTGAACAATCATTGCAAACGTGTAATTATGGGAATATGACGAAGAACCTTTCGAGGCACCCTTTTTGTTACTTGATCGGTTTGATATCTACTGATAAGACATTGCAGACATTTTGTTTTCGAAGCATGTTGTCCATAATATATAATATGATCATTAGGACATGCATCTATAGTTTGATAATCCATTCCAATGTCTTTCATAATGGCATGCAAACCTCGATATGTGCAAGGTAAAATATTTGACGATGGTACCAAAAATTAACCTAACAATCTACAACATAACAAATAAATAGTTAATGTAAAGAATATTAATCGTAAAAATTGTATTCTTATTTTACTCATTAATTAACACTAAAAAAAATAGAAAAAAATCAACATTTATGTATAATATGAGATGAAACATATTACATACCTTAGGATCTGTGTCATACAAGTGTTCGACAAATTATTCATAACCTTTAAGTTCACTAGCAGCAATGTAGCAGAGAGAAGATTTGCTCTTGATCCTTCATA